>JTDE01005137.1:34688-55776 GCA_014338405.1 Paragonimus skrjabini miyazakii
ACGGTTTCTTGTGCAGTTGTAATTATGTACACAGGCAAAGCGGACACAAGATATTTGCATGAAAGAAATGCAAAGTACTGATTTCAATTAAGTGGCCAAATCGATAAGTCAGGCAAACAACAGAGCACGAAACTGACAGTTACCGATCGCTCGGTAAGTACGTTCAACAGGCCAGGTGACGTCAATCAACCCTGAACATGTGGATATTTGACGCAAACCTTGTTACAGTGTGGTTAAATACTTACCATAAATCTGTTCGCAGTACTTAGGAAAAAGAGCTGGCCTCCATTTTCGACTCATTCGTAGTGATGGCATACTGAAAACTAACTGATTGATTTCACGTTAGATGCGACAGAATCATCTGCACTAAGTGTCCGGTAACTAGTGATCAGTTAGCTGTAAGCTTTCGGTAGACAAAGCATCTGTGATTGAAAGGAAACACTTTGACGGAAGTAACTTTCGGACCATAAATTAAACAAATTAGCATGATACACTGCTGTTTGCCAAGCAAACGTTTCTTCAAAGTGGGCAACGAGTCAAATGAAACCAGACGCAAAGTATCACACAAATAAACATCACTCGGCTGGATTCTCATTTGTTTTTCATTTTCGGAAAGGATTGGTCGCGTGTGTAAGTATTGTGGACATCCATGCTATGTCATGTTTGGGCCGCGAGACAGATCAACATGGATGAATCTAGACATACCAGAGATTGATGACCTCCGAGGTAAAAGTCAAACCAGAGATCTATTTGGCACATGATTCGAAATATCGAATTCTCGCCGAACTGTTCTGCCACCACTTTCCGCAATCCATTTCTGAAATGAGATTTTTGAGACTCCTGGACATCAGGAACGGATCGAATAAACCTTACTCTCGGCATAATCTTGAGCCCTCACTTTTTATGCAATGCCATGGCACGGTAAACTAACAGATGAACCTAAATTCGAACATCAGAGAGGTCAAAAGGAATCAAGGAATTGAATGAAAGAAACTAGTTTCGTGTTATTTTTCTTTTTGAGAAAAAGATGCAAATGATGTTGCACGAATGTAAGCAACGAGCAATAGGTGTGCAGAATACGCTCTGTACAGTTATATAACGATATAGTTGGGTGTCGCTTTGATGAAAATCATGTCTGATCTCAGAATGTTTTCTCAATAAAGAAGGGGGGGATCGAAGTTATTAGTTATAACTGCAGTGACCAACATCGGTTGTGAACACTTGTTCTGTTTTGATGTGAGCTTAATCAGGAAGCAGGATACGAACTGTAACACTCCCTTCAGGCGTGCAAATTGTTGTACAGAGCAGATGTTTGCAGTCGTTTAATTTTACTACTCACTATTCTCAACTATGGTCGTTTTCGTTGCATAATTTCGGTTGTTTAAAGTTTGAAATATTCGATTGGCATGGTTCCCTTGGTTTCGAATGAGCGCTAGCCTATTTCGTTTATTTTGCTGTTGGTCCCAGACCAAGTTAAACCGCTTTTGCTTCCATGCACTGGCTCTGGAACATCGTATTCTGTTCGGTACTCGTTGGAGCTATCTTACGACTGCTTTATTCGAAAGAAGTTATAAATCGTTTAGTGAACTATGATCGCGTGCACCCTAGTACATAACGAAGTGGCCGCCACGGTGACCCATTTTTTTGGTCCTTACAACTGATTTATACGTCATCACCGAATTCCCATCACAGACAAATTAAGAACCTCGCATAGGGCTGGCGGACTCAGTATCGAAACTAGACGAAGTGGGATGTTGAAATACCGAATCAGATGTATTCCAATCCACATGGCTAAAAAATAAGTGATTTCATGAGATTCTTTGAAAATAGCGATCTTTGAGCGGGCACCTTAAGTACACCGCTGTTCAGAATGTGCCAAGCTTGGCCGTCCTGATCAGCGATTTCAGAGTAATCTCCTAAGGTCATCGCCAGTGAGCGATCTTAGTGCAGTTGATAAGAAGGCCCCGTGGTAAATCTTTACGCAACATAGCTACGACATGTAGCTTTCCTTCACTGAAAGCGGACGTAACTGAAGATCTCGAATACAATCAGTTTAAGGTAATACCATGTTTTATCCATCAGGCGACTTGTTTGGTCTATATCTGTACAAGAAGGATCGGGATACCGAACCATATATACATCATATATTGAATACTAGAGTTTGGAACAACAGCTATTCTGGGACCAGCAATTTTGGAAACGGCAGCAGCAAACGCGGAAAAAACGTTCCGTTTTGGAATCGGCCTCTATAAAAGCCTTGCTGTACACGCGAGCGATCGAGGATCTTCTCAGTTCAAACGCGGCACGAGTACTATCATAGAGCGCAGACACACCAAGCATAAAGAACAAATGGGAATTAATTATGCGTCGCCAAAACGAATGAAAATATGCTTTATGGAAATGAGTTAAAATGAGGGAATCTAAGCGGAGATAGTCGGTATCTCCAGAGAAATGACGGCATCCTGATAGATGTCAAGTGGTTTATTCGTGCAGCAATTTTTGGCAAACTGCGACTGAAATACGTTGTTTCACAAAGAAAGGAAATATCGATGAACAAGAAAGAAAAGTATGAAGGCTCTTCGTTCGACTACTGAGTGTTTGCAGTCGATTCTACGGGATTCGAACTGTTATTTGATTCGTATGGAGGAGGAGGCTCTGTCGGAGGAGAATTGGAACCACTCGGATTCGACGTTTGTTCTGTGTTTTTCTTCCTGTAACAGTGCTTGGTATGCCCGCGACAATGTTCAGTGCAATGTGCGTGTTTCGTGGGTTTATCCTCTTCTGTATCCGAGGAGGAACTTGACGAGGAACTAGATGATTCATCCCAACGACGGGGCTTCTTGTATATACAACAACATTTTGACTTCTTCCGTCCTAGGAACTCGTTGTCTACGGTTCCTTCTTGCCAACGAATACCGTGACTTGGGTGGGGCTGCTGAGATGATTCCCGGAGATTTTGTAGATCAGAAGGGTGAGTACGCAGTAGCAGCGGCTAAGGCAGAAGATAGTAGAACAGTCATAGAGCAACCATAGTATTACGGGGTAATTAGGATAACGAAGTAACGAGCAGAACTTCTTTTCTGTGTTCCATTATCAGGCTATTTACAAAACAAGAAAATACGCGAACAATAATCAGAGTGAGTAAGAAAATGAACGAATAATCACTGCACAAATTTCTCCGTTATTCATCCTATGAACATTCTTTTCAACGGGCAATTTCAGCTGAGACTAATCGTCCTGAAGTGGTTGAAACTATATATCCTGATATCTGTTGGACAAGTCAAACTGGATAAAATGATTATCCCACGCAACCACCTAGCTCTTCCCATCCACGAATGTACCGCATGCAAGAATGCTATGTCCACACTGGAATTTTTATGCATTCAGCCGAAATATGATACGTTTATGCCACGTTCGTTACCTTGCCGGTGATTGAGCTTGTAAGCCGTTGTTTAAACTATATACCTACAAGGCAGGGCGAGCTGGTTTGCAACATTCAGCCTTCACGGACTGGATACGTATATTATATTTGGAACGCTTTTTTATCGTTTAGACCTGCTGCACTAGTGGGGAGTGAGGACAGGTGCTGGCAGGATAATCTTACCCCGTGTGAATAAACCAGTTTGTTTTTGCTATGGGAGCGTCAGTAACGCATACACCACATTCGATGAGTAGTGGTCAGTTATGCATTCTTACATTGTCCTGCATATAACCATTGCTAAATTCAACACACTTCAATCGTGTTAAGCATGCTGATTGACGAAGTCCACAAATTTCGCCATCTGTATGGGTTTACTCGAGAGCGGCCAGAGTTTTCGTCCTCGTTTATTAACACCGATTTGGTGCACATTCGGTGAAGCACGTTGCGCCGATTTCCAGTTGTATGCTGTTTATATGCTGCACGCTGTCCATTTGGTCGATGTGATTTCGAAGAATTTCTGTGCAAACAATGTGATCTAGTGGATCAAACAGTCGGTATTGAGAGATACCCTAAACATTTGTACAAGGATGTACCGGCGGCCTGGCATACTGCCATCTTGAAATGTCGTGTTACATTGAAAGGAGGGTACTGGAATAAGCACTTTTAGGCTTGGCTATTCGCAAAGACCAACTCATTGCAGTTGGTTAGATAACAAATCATATACGGTTTGAATCGACATACCACCGCCGAATTTTTCACGCTGAACCTCCTAACAGGGCACCAGCTTATTCAGGTTTTAAACACAACACCATGATTCCTAAATCTGATTCCATACATTCTAGTCAATCGTCACACATCCAGCCTTTTTCGGTCAGCGTGCCGTGCACGAGGTAAGACGAGTGAGTCTGCAAAATTAACGAAAGTCGTGTGAATGATTATGTGAAAATAGACAAATAATCTGCATTTCGCACAGGCCACATAAACAGTAGTTGCCGAGATAATCAGAAAAACAAGAGTGCTTTATTTAATCTGGGTGCATGGTTGCTCTAACTATGTCTGATCGAGAGCAGAGTGCTTCAAACACAGTATACATGGTTGTGAAAGCTGAGTGCTGAAAAGTGTCCCCAACCAATCTTTGACCAACAATGTATACAAACGCACACTGCCCACTGATATGTATCTTAAACTGCCCCGATTAACTATTGGCATTAGCAGCAGTGCTCTGGATGTAACTGAAACTCGTCCACCACGTTTCCATGCCATACTGGCGTTCACACTCCGATAGATAAAACTTAGTTTAATTTGGTATACCCAAGACGTCGTATTCCCTATTTGTATTCTAAGAAAACCAATGCAATGGTTATCATAAATCATATCTAACATGACGACAACTCGGTTTGAGTAAACGTGCTAGGCACGGTCTTAATAAGAATATACCCACACGCACGCACGCACTTCAAGATGAACGCTTCGGCTGCGTATGCTTTACACAAACGGCTGAAAAGCACAGCGATTCACTCTAACTTTCAATTTTCACTGTTGTCCGTGCGGACGGTATAGTACTACTGGTTTGATAGTTGGCGATCCCGGGCCATGATCAATCTTAATGACTAGCCAATTTCGACTTTGTTTTCTCAATGTAAACCAAAACGACTTGTTTAGTCGAACATTAAATCTATACTCTAAACCCTGGAAATCTTTAGCGTTAATGAAGAAATTGACTTCGTAATGATCTCACGACCTACTGGCAATATTGGTTAGTCCGGTGACTAACCATCTGCAGTCTGTCGCAATCTGATTACAGCGTCACAGTTAAAGCAGGTTGACAACCCACGAGCTGCCAGTAACCAAAAGTTCTCGGAGAATAAATTCATCGGCTCGGGCAGATAGAAAGATGAAACTTTTGTGGACAGATCACTGTATGGTTGGGAGTGTGAATTTCGTTGAACCATCCATAAGTATGAGAAAAACATCACAATATGATAGAAAGGAAAATTGAATGTTAATAGAATTACTGAAGAATAACATGCCAACATTAAGTATTTTTGTACACTGAAACAACACACCAATACAAACAAAGATCGCCATCATCAAGGTCACCGATAAGTCCATGAGCTCACGCTGATTAACTAACACACAAATGTCAAGAGAACGAACCCTAACTGGAAGACAATAGAAAAGGAAGGAATGGAACCTGATCAGTAAGAGAACGTTCACGTCTACACTTAAACATCTTAGAAACAAACAACCGGGCTGCAAGTGAAAGTAAGGCATTATCAACAAGACACCTTTCTTGCGACTTCCACTACCCCGCGTCATTAATTACACCTACTTCACAGATATTCGGTCAAGCGATGGCAACATTCACGCCGTTGAACTCGATTAGTAGTTGTCTACCCCAGTCCACCGAATTTGTGAATCACGATAGTCCAGCGCTAGAAGACAAAATCCAACCTGTAATGACTAAAATTTTAGTGAATGACATCGTCTCTGTGTATCCAATCACCATTTTTCCTCCTTGTACTGTGGGCTGGTTGATCAAATCATCGACAAAAATTACTTGGTGGTGGACGGCTTGCTGTCATCTTCACTACATGGCCTAACTATCTAAGTTCGAACAGACTGAGAGATTGAGCAAGTGGATTCATCTAACGGGCATTACCAAACATTCCATTCCGATGAGAGGCTACCAAAACCACAATTAGAGCGGGAACAATTTGATTTTGCTTGGCACGAGATTACTTTATTACAACCACAATCAACAGCAGTAAACCAGAAGGTATTTAACAGTAAACGACCACAAAGAATGTTAAACACACACACAATAAACCGGTGGCTAGTCTGGTTCCTACACAACTGTGATGACAACAGCAAGTTCTAGTTTTACACCTACAGGAAGAGAGGGATGGTACCTAACCATCATCATCATCATAGACAGCAATACATCAGTGGTAGGCACTGATGCTTAACTGCCACACAACCATGAAGAAGAAACAAACCCTGTTTAACAAGAGAGAAGAAAAAAGGGAGAGGGTAGGGGACCTAACCGCTAACAAATAGCTACGTCTACATCCAAACATACAACATCAAGGCGCCTACACCTTGCAAACAAACAACCGGGCTGTAAGTGAAGTTAAGGCGTCATCAGCAAGACAGCTTCCTCACGGCTTTCACTGCCCCGCGTCATTAAGTGCACTCAATTCACAGACAACTCGGACAAACGACGACAACATTCACGCCACTGAGTTCGGTTAGCCGCCATCTCACCTAAAGTTTTAAGCCACCGACTCTCCGAGTCGCAAGGGCTCCAACCCGGGAGACGAACCCGATTTACAGTGCCCAACCCCTTCGTGAACAATTTCATTTGTCTACGCCAGGTCATCATCTATCCACCTTACACCAATCGGCCGCAGCGTCGGCAAACAGTGCTCGGTGTGGCAAGCGATTAGCTGGCATCCTTAGTACATGACCTAACCACCTAAGTCTGTGCAAATGTAATGACTGAATAAAAGAACTCGTTTGACAATCATTGTCAAACTCCCGTTTCCTAACCTTCTAGTTGCTTATTCGTTGGTGCCACCCGATACGAGCGATTGAACGCAGACATCGGTGGTCGAATACCTGGAGGCGGTTCACGTCCTCTACTCTGATCGGCCATGTTTCGCTGCCGTAAAGTAACACAGCCCTCACTGTCGCCTTATATACGCGACATTTAAGCATCAGAAAAATACCCCTCTGTTGCCAGAAGTGTCTCAGATTAGCAAACATTCTCTACATCTCCACCGCCGCTGATGCAGCTTCCCAGGTATACAAACCGGTCAACAACCCCCAATATTTCATTAACTAACAATAAAACTCTAAGTAATCACAGCAATCTTACAGAAGCACTTTGCACTTCGAGACAGCAAAGCGCATTCCAAGGTATTTGACAGGAGATGAAATAGCCTATAGCATTGTTCGCGCCGTTTGGAAAGTGTCAAACAGCAATACTTTATCGTCAGCATAATCAAGATCATTCAGTCTTCCACCAGGTAGAAGGTTCATGCCGAGCTAAAAAAATGAGGCGGGAGAAGGAACCGCCAAGAAGTCCGTACATCCTTTAGATGAACTAGGTGGTACACTGTCGGGATAAAAAAAAATCGAGGATTTGTAAGCCACTGATCTTCCTGAGTATAGATGAGTATAGATGTTCGCAAGGGTACCCGTATTAACGGGTGGTGATTCACAAGTGTTGTGGTGAAACGCAAGCTCAAGTACCATATACGACACAGCCGTGTCACGATAGCTTCAGCCACTTACCTGTTTGATTAAGCCGATCCCTTGGAAGTGTCAATACCAGGAACACCTGGTTTATATCTCGATAACCCGGATAAGTGCGCCTTTGAGCTGTTTGTTGGATAACCTAGGTGGATATTAAGATCCAGTACAAAGGTCGCGTTGCACCTGTTGTGTAACGTTGTGTACTATAAGCGACTCCCCCAATCTTATTTAAAAAATCATAAACCCTTCGTTTGGCAATCATCATCACTACCATTATAACAGCCATCAGCCTGATCAGAAGCTACTGCGGGTAGAACCACAGTTCACCTCAACAGTGACGTAAAATGTTCTATAAGGAATGCTGCTGAAAAGATTATACAGTAATGACAAAAAAAATAAAGATTAGACAGAAAAATGAGAAGTGGTAAGAATGCAGGTAGGCCATTGACTGCAGCCCATGAAAATCCTGTAAGGCGTATTTAACCAGCGACTTGCGTGACCATGGAGATCATACTTTGCTCAGTGGAGCGGTCAGGTTCTTCATACTTCGTGACCGCATTGTTGCTTGACCACCAAGCGACTTCAACCAACTGTTGCTGGTCTAAATATACAATTCCCGAGATGGCAAACGTCCAGCTAACAGGCATATTACGTGACCTAACCGTTGCAGACTGTGCAACGCGATTAGTTGACCAACTGGTGGTGTATCCCAAGAGCCGGCGAACGGCCGTGTTACTAACGCGATCAATGAACTAAATATAGGCTTATTGGCAGAGAAACCGAAGGTCAAACACAGCAATTATGTTGTAAGATTCGCCGAAACCACGCCACGTAACCGATGCATAGGGTGAAACATAATGTGCACAAGGATTATCTAACCTTGTTTCAAACGACAATCGAACTCCTTTCGACGTCAGAGATGAAATAGGCCAGCAAAACAATTCGTGTCCTCGTTACCATCACTGATATCACATAAGCAATAATATAGGTTGATGAGATGATGTTACCCAAGCATGTGAAGGTGTCCACAGTGCCAAGCGAACTGTCAGCAGTAACGAACGTAGAAGTGAAAATAACCTAGTCTTGAAGTAGCACTTTGAAGGTGCGAAGCACATTTAATGCAAACTAGCCTGCCCATTCGCCTTGTTCAGCATAGTCTGCATGTCGTTAGCAGATGAGCTGAGTGATACCATATCATCTGTCAACCTGGCGCCAAAAAGCTCAACGCCAACCCCACTAGACTCTTCAAGCGCACCTTCCACAATGTCGCCCATGATAAAATCGAACAGCAGGGAGGAGATCGGATACTCCTGATGGAAGTCACTAAAAAGATGAACGACCGAGATAGATGTTTAATAACCCTGCTTGCAGAGTGAGCATACAGCGATCTCAACGGATTCACGCATTTCACTGGTACTCCCTCGCGAAGGCAGTTCCAGAGGACGCTACCAACAACCCAATCGAAAGCAGTCTTTAGGTGCAAAAAGAATGCGACCATCAGTTCCCTGTATGAGTGCCGTTGTTTCAGGATCCGTCGCAAGCTGAAAACGTGATCAATGCACCCACGACCGGACCGGAATCTTGCCTGTTCCCCACGTATCCCATTTCATCTGGCCTAAGTGAGCCAACGTAATATAAGGTCAACCTGGATGCAACGGACACTAGATTAAGGCCTCTGCGGTTGTCAGATTAAATTCCAGCCCTATTTGTGAAAACGGGGAGTATTGTCAAAAAACAACAGTCACGAAGTATTCCTTCAGTTCCCTAAACTGTCTGAAAGAGTTTTGTCGGTCTCAATACCAACCTCATTTCATTATCCTCGAAAAGAGAAACAGCGAGGAGACCTGGTCCCGGAGCCTTCGTACGCTTTGATAATCCAAGCTCCAGGGCCACTTCTGGTTCAAACGGAGTGCCATCTAGAACACAATAACCGACCATTCGGCTTCCGTAGTCTAAATGGCCCGGTTGACGCTACCTGAACTGATCCTCAAAATGTTCAGGTCACTTATCTAATCGGCGCGATTGGCCGGTGACAAGTGAACCAACTTTTACACATACCGTCCCAACTGCACCGACTCGACGGCCAGTACAACCGTGGATCTAGATAAAAAGCTCTCCATTATTCCCACATGAAAAGGCTCGTTCCATCTCTTGCGACCATCCCACCAAGTGGTGCTCACGGTCTTTGCACAAGCTTTGGGTCAGCTTGCGTTTACGTTCTCGTCGGTCGTCATCCTATTCAGATAAGTGAAATCCAGCCACGCCCGTTCATGAGGTTCATCGACGTGACAGGAATCCAATTCTGTCACAACCGCACAGCTCCTTCGGAACACACATCTGCACAACAAGTTTTCATAGCTGCTGGGATTTGTTCTCGGTGTCCGTTAGGTTCTCTCACCCGACTCAAACTGGGCATCTTGTTCATCAGTGCTTCCTGACAAACGTTCACTACTCGGATGTCAGTTAAGCATTTTGCATTCACGAGTGTGACCCCTGGAGAAATGACAAAATAAAACGAGCACGCACAAAATGAGCTGAATCCAGATGATTCGGTCAAAATGCCCGACAGTCTTTAAGAGAGTGGCGCCACCTGTAACTGAGAAGCACAGGGAGGTCTCCATGTAACACAATGCCTCTTACTGTGTTCAAATGCAGTATTCGAAATATAAGGATCATGAGATGCGCACAGCTAAGTAGTCTCTCATCACTGACAATGCGTCGTGCCTGAACATCAAGCATACCTTCTAGCCGCTTCTCTTCTGGAGAAAGACGACCAAGTTGAGCAATAAAGTCGCCTGCCAGCACAATGATATCAAAGTGTTTAGTCTGCTTCAGAAGGTCGACGACAGTGTCGTAGAACGCACTTTTGGTAGCATTCGAACAAATATCCGTTGGAGCGTACGCCGATATAATGAGTACACAACACTTTTCCGAACTGCGTTGACAGACTTTAACCCAAGTATTGTCTGAAAGCGCACAAGCGCCTGCTCAACGGGACCCAATAAAACAGACACTATTCTGCTCTGCAACTCTGTGCGATTCCCATACTAGCTTGACCACGATATTCAGCCTCCGCGTCAGCAGCGACCCTGAGAGAAAAGCACTTGGATCGAGAGTTATCTATAAGTGAGTACAAGCGGACAGCGGTGTTAGAATCGTAAAATTGAGTCCGCGACATGCAACACATATCAATCTCCAGAGTTGACAGAGCAGCTTGTTGACCAACTGGTCGAACAGTACGGACATGGGAAGCGTGAATGTTTACCAGTTGCCTTGGCCTTAGAGAACAATTATCACCTGAGGGCATAGAGAAGACAGAAAACCCTGGTCGTACAGCAGAAGGAGAAAGTCGTAGTGGATGAACAATTTCATTGTCGGAAGGACAGCTTCTGATACTTCCCGGTCGAATATGTCGCGAAAGGTTTGGTTCGAGGAACCCACTCCGAGTCTCTGACTCAAAAGTCCGACTTGCGAAACAACAGAATAGAGGGAATAGTACCCGGAGCCGGTGACTTAATAGTCTGACTCTCTTGGCAATGAGGGGCTTACCTAGCTCGAGGCAGCAACGGAAAATATATCAATGTTTAACTCTGCGCATTGCTGCGCGCAGTGGATGTATTCGAACAAACATCGAACCTTTGTGTAATACCGAGTGTTTTTCGATCGTATTGGATAATACGCAAAAGGTCATGGTCAACCGTTGGATGATCGGAATGCTTTTTGTTTGAGTGTACTTTTTCTAACTTCCTTCTTGTTGATTTAGAAGACAGCAGTGCCGCAACTATAAAAAATGTTCTGTTGTATGCCCGTGGGACCGTGCCTCACTACTTAAGTACTCCAACGTGGTCAATAGAGTGATACGTAACCTTGAGTGCATCTGCTTTTTGTCTGCTTCTCTTTGGCCTGTCTGACGAGGTTGCATTTGGAAAGACCGACGTCCTGCGTATCGTCATGATAGTAGAACAGGTCAATCAGGCAGCAAGAATAACTCGGCTGTTTGGCAATCACGAGCGTATGGGATATTTTGCTTTAGGTAATGCGCCAGAGTTTTTACCCGAAAAAGGTCTAAGCGCACATGCTGTTCAATGAGCTGTCGAGTGGAGGTCTTGAAGATAATCCAATGGGCGTCTACGATTACAGACGGGTCAGTCAACAGGTGTGCTATGCGTAACATAAATTTTAACGGCACCATGACATGGTCGTTTAGTCCCAATGAGGTGGGGCTATTTATGTTAAAAACCGCCAACGGTTTATTTGACAGTATACAATTTGGCCCTGATGATTTACTCTGGGGACGCCATTTCGTTGAACGGTGTATGTCTTACGTCGCACTGAGATCTAGAATGGCGATGAAGAATGTTATGCCATAGAATCGGACTTGCTCGATGAGGAAAAAAAATCGAAAATCAACGAGGAAGGAAACAATTCTCTACAATGGAAAGATTTGAGAAATTATTCTTTGCAACAAACTTCAGACCTGAGTTGAGTTTTTCATCATGAGGCCGAGCATTTGGAGGACACTGGATGATACTGATTGCGCATGTTGCATTGCCGTCGGTCCTAAGGAAACATCAGAGGGAAGCTGGTAGACTGGCATGAGGGGGTTCTTTCACTACACAATCAGCAAGATGTGCTGGTGGATAAACCGTCACCTCAGCATTCTAGCGCATTTTCCTATTACTGTAAGATGCTGAGTCCCTGCAAGTGAAGCTCGCTGTATTTTATATCAAACGACAATCCTGACTCACTGATAGCAGCTAGCTGAGGAGAACAGCCACCACATAAACTACATTAGTCGAGTAATTTACTACATGGACTCTGCCTATTCGTATATAACCACCTCTTAGGGTTTGGTATAAAAGAACGGCCCATACTAGGTGACGTGGTAGGGTTGGTATCCAAGCCAGTCCAATAATTATTTTGACTGTCGGCATGTACAACACTGGCCACAGACCGTTATTAGTCGAGTGGCATGGGCGTCACTGGTTCAAATGACCAACAGGATGATTTTCTTTCTGGATGTGTTCAGGGGAGCTACTTCCCTGACGACTTGTCTTCTATGAACGGCCAATCTACGCGAAGGCTCGTACTTTGGGAAGTTCAGGCGATCAGCGTGCTGCGATCTGAATGTCTTTAGAATCAGTATCTCTCAGACTAGAATAACCCTGAGTGGTCTAGGCACCCTGAACACAAGTAGGCCCGTCCGTCTACGAAGAATGGGAATGTTAATCGCCGCTACCTTTAGTTATAGTTTACTGCGAACGAACAACCGCTGAGCCAGTCCATAGTTTACGTGGAATCCCATGAATAATAATTATCCATCGCTGCCTGGCGTGGTTGAGAGGATTTCTGATACTTAGACGGCCCGGCGCTTAGGGCATTCCTACCTGGTTAAGTCAGCTCTAATGTGGATATTTAGGAATCAGGAACGCCGAAAGTAACTATGACACAATTTTTACATACCCTGGGGAGTCAAATATGATACTGGTAAGCCTTGGGTGTTCGGCGTGCTGTGGATGAGGGCCACGAGAAAGTATGTGACTGAAAAAGGTAAGATTCAGCACTGCTAATATGTAAGACGCAACCGGAGGCTAGCCGATTATCACTGTGGTATTCCCAAAGGTTCTATTCTTGATCCGCTCTCTACAAATGATCTTCCGACTCCCTTTGTTCCACTGCTCGACAAATACTGTCTGTCATCTTGATAACATACCTCTTCAGACAATCTTGATTGAGAATGGTTTAACCACGGTGGTCTCCTATACTCTATAGGAGCTCATATAACGTCGCGGTGAGTATGAAAAGTGCTGTAATGCCTTAGAGTTACTCAAGACGCTTTTCGATCATGTTGGTCCTCACCGCTTTAAACTACCATACAACAGTTTCATCATTCTGCACCTCGACAATGAAAGTATAATCCAGCCAAGTCTCCTTCAGAAAGACAAAACGCTTCTTTTGAGAGTTCAACAACGTGCCATCAACGCCATTCGTGACGTCCAGACAAAGCCTTATGAAGTCAGACTATCACCTCTGAGTCTCCTTAGAGTTCCATCGGATTAGAGGCGACCTTGTTGTTGCGTTTTCAATCCTCGTATTAACGGGCCATCCATGTAGTTCCATGTTCAGCATAGTTCGTAGTAGTTGACTGAGGCTACTTACTAAAAGCAGAGGTCTAATATGGCCAGAATAGAGTGTCGCCATAGCTTCCTCTCACTGAGACGCAGTTCAACAAAGTGAGAGAAATTGCGGTCATCCCGTGCTTGTGAGGTCAAGTGGGAATGTAGCAGATGAGCATTCATTTTACGAACGTTACTGTGTTTCTAGATAATTACGCTGACAAGATTGGTGCTACAGACTAAATCAAACACAATGACCGGGTGATCGCTTAAACATAATGGGACGATTGCTTTGGGGTTACCGACAATTAAGTCTTCGTTGACAAGAGTATAGTACAAACGAAGGGGCTTATGGCCGTTCCGCTAACGCGTGAAGCTTGACATATGCTCAGCAAAGTTCAGCGCTTCAAGAGCACTGAAGGAGCACGTTGGCATGGAGTCCACAGGAATCGCGCGCGAAAAGGTTGGAAAATTTAGTTCAGAAGGATCAAATTCGCCCATCAAGAGGATATTAGAAAAACCAAGGGAAGGTGAAGACTTCATACCACCCAAAAGTAATTGTTGTCCATCATGACTTGAAGATGGGGAAAGGCAGATAATCCTCGTCAACCAACGACCCGAATTAGTTAGTCGAAGTGAACGTCAAACTGCTACAGAAATAGCATTGGGCACAGGATTATAACACTGGAAAACATGCAAAAGAGCATGAAGAGACAGTGTCGCCCCACTACATTTAACTTACGTTCGAACAGCGCGAAAAGGCAGTGTCATCAACGTCTAAATTAACATCAAGGTGACTAAGATTCAGACGGTCACCATGCGGAGTCTTGCACAAGAGCAAAGATTACGAAGCTCAGCTAGCTTGTTAGATAGACTGAAAGCGTTAATATAATACACTTAACTGATTACTGAAAAAGAGTATGTTAGCTTTGCATTCCAAAGTAAACTGTTTCTTTAAAAAAAATGAGGGATAAATGCAACTGGCTCCACTGAAATCGGCCGAGACGAGTATTTTGGGGCAACATATCCTCTAAAGGTACCACAGGACAAGAACTAGTGTGATTACCCGATTTCAGTTTCGCCAGCTCCTCTTTGGAGCAGTCAATCTGAAATGACATACCGCCTGGAATAAGACGATGTTTATGATGAAATCGCTTCAGATTATGAATCGCCATTTTTTGCGAGGTATCAGAAATCTTTAGAAGTTTAGGTGAGTTTCCTTAGATGCGGAATTAGAGCGCTCGAGGCGGTTGACACGCGGAACTTGAATCCTAGTCAATTCAGGTGCACAGGTAGGAAATTTTCACAGAGTCTCGTCATGCCCAGAGTCCGAAAGAGGACACTGTGAACTATTAACCGCCAAGGGATCCTTTCTTACCAGCTTGCATCTCTGGCGCTTTGCCCATAGTATGTCTGGGTGTACCTGAGCATCAGGTTTTGCTGCACAAAATATGGGAAGACAAGAGTAGGTTTTTAGCATAAGAAGCCCTTGTGAGCACTATCCGTGTCATGGTTGAAGAATGTGTACATTAAGTATCATGTATTTCGGCAACCATTGAGAGTTCATGAAGATTTTTCCTTTCTTGTTTTTTTCTTGCCCGACTGGCAACAGCCACTTCGCTTTGTCCGATGCGAACTTAAACCTGAACATCTTTAATCCAGATACTCGGCCAGCTTAGCGAATCCACACTTCACTGGTTTCTTGCGGAATTGAAAGTATAAAATTTGTGTAGTATCTCCGCCTCCAGATATTTCGGTAAGATTCAGTAGTACGGGGTTTGTGGTTCCACAACCGATTCTATCTCGGTTTGGTTGTTGTCTGTCCGCACCGATCACGTGAACTGCTGAAACAGTGAGAGTATGTGAGGTGTGTTGAATGTTGAAGCAGCTAGCAGCAGTCGGGCACCCAGGGAGGTTGTACCGTTTTGTTGTATGATAGTGGAAAGGGAAAACTATACGGAGAAGGTAGGGGAAATGGGAAAAGACGAAATAAGAAAATGACAGCAATGAGGTTACATAGGACTAAACGAGCCCGACTGCCAACGGCCATCTTGGGGTAATCCAGTCATCTAGTTGACTTTTGAATGCATCGACTGACGTTGCCACGACAATCGTCGCCGAAAGTGCGTTCTATGTCGAACAGACTCGGACAGCGAAACTATGTCGTCTGCATAAAAGGGTACTACGTGGTATAGAGATCGTGTACTTATGGCCCCTGAGACTCACTGTATCGACAGGTGTAAAAAGATTATTGTTGGGGTGACCCGGAGAGCATAATATTTTGTATGTTAATATAAGATCACTTCTCAGACGCCTGTAGGCTAGAGGGAATAGTTCCAGCTTCGAGAGACGGTCTTCATACGACAAGGAAAACAGACCCTCAACCCGCTTAGTGGCCCGTCTCTGGACTGCCTCTAGAGCAATGACGTTTTTCTTACAGTAAGGCGCACATGCCTGAATGTTGACTTCCAGCAGTGGCCTTACCAGTGTGCTGTAGATACGTGAGAATCTGTCGACTAGGAAATTCCCAAGAATCCTACTAAGCATAGCTAACCTGCTGCTAGCTTTCTTTACTAACAGCAGTGTTAGTACTAAGAGAGAGGTCTGATGTAACGACGGTACCTAGGTCGCGCTCCTGGTGGACAGTGGCTAGGGTAGCACCACCGATGCGATATGTTCCAGTGCTGTGATGACGAACGTTCACAGTCTTTGACTTGGACGTGTTGAATGACAGTCGATTTTCTACGGACCATAGATGCAGGGCATCTAGGTCTCATTGACAGTCTTCTGCGTCTACAACGCTGTGTAATACACGCCATAGTTTCGTATCGTCAGCATACATCACAACGGGAGAGGTACTCACGCCTGGGAGATCGTTAACATAAACTAAGAATAATAAGGGACCCAGTATGGAGCCTTGTGGTACACCAGCTGTAGCGCTGAACGGCCTGGATAACTCACTATTAACCCTAACTGTGTATGTTCGACAGGATAAGTATTGTTTGAGCCAAAAACAAACCTCACTGCATAAGCCCATATCATCTAATTTGTCCAGTAGTATACTGTGACCAACTTTATCGAACGCGTTCGTAAAGTCTAACAGCACAGCATCAACCGGGAGGCGTTCTTCGGCAGCTTTTGTCCACGAGTCAGCGGTAATCAGTAGGTTGGTCGTGCATGAGTGACTGTTTCTGAAGCCGTGCTGCTCCGGCGCCAACAGTGAGTGGGTATTTAAATAGTTTCTCACGAAATCGTCTACTATGCTCTCCATCACTTTTAGCATGGCTGGTAGTAGAGCAATCCGTCTGAAGTTACTGGTGTTCATTTAATCTCCACTCTTGTAGATGGGAGAGATGACGCCGTGCTTCCAAGTGGCTGGAATACAACCAGTATAATATGAGTGTTGGAACAAACGAGCAAGCTGTTCCGCCAGCTCATCTGCGCATTCTTTCAGAATTTGGGGGGGGTATCTCGTCAAGCCCCAGGGACTCATCAACGTGCAACAAGAGTAACTTGGCGCGTACGTTAGCCGGGTTAAAGTTAGGGGATGAACCCGAGGAACGATCAGGAGAGAAAACCGTAGTACATGGTTCCGTCTCAGCGGAGTTGCTGAAGACAGATGTACACTGAGCAGGTAATATCTCAGCTGCCTCATAGTTAGAGGCAGAGAGTTCTGAAGGTCCCATGAGAGAGGAGATGGCAGCTTTCGATCTGGTCAAGGAAGCCATGTGCTCAAAGAATCTTTTAGGACAATCAGCGATAGATCTCGCAAGTGATACTTGGTGAGCCCTGCGGTCGGCACGTACGGTTGCTGTGCATTGATTACGATAGCATCTGTATGCCAGGTGTGAAGCACCATCTCCTTTAACGAGAAATGCATCCCACAGTGCCCGCTTCTCTTTCATTAGACGCTTGGTCGATGGTTTGAGCCAGAACGACTTGCAAGTGGGGCATGGAGTATAAAGTGGAACTGAACTAGTTATCGAGGTGTTCAGGTGTGACATAGTATGCTCTAGATGTTCGTCTACCGTGCTACATTCTTCAGATGGTGGCCAGTTAGCTTAGGATAAACGTTCTCGCATCTTTCGAAAGTTGGCTCGTCTGAAATTTTGTCGAGCCGACAGTAAAGGGTGGATTATCGTGACGTCGCATATTAAGCGAAAATTAAATGTGGCATCATCGCCTGCACTTAATGGCGCACCAACTTCGACTATATCCAGCATATGGGGCTCGGTAGTTAACACCATGTCTAGTTGGGATGGCCTGTGACCATCTCTCCACCTTGTGGGTTGATTGACATGCTCGGTGAGTCCTACTTCCTGCACGAGGTTGTAGAATTTCGTGGCCGCAGTACCAGACGTTAGCCCGCTGGACAGAACTGCATGCAGAAAGTTGAAGTCCCCTAGAACGATGGTGCGATGTCCGGGGATTGCGGTGGCCTGTCTAATGGCACTGTGTATTCTTTCATCCTATTCCGGGACTGCGGACGGGGCACGATAAATGACGCCGACAATAACTTGTGATAAGTAGGATATCCTAACATTTATCCACAGGGACTCTTCAAGTGAAAGCAGGGTTTGGTCTCTGTTCAGGTCTGCGCGTAATTCAGCACCAACGTACATTTCTACGCCCCCACCTCTGCTAGCTAGCCGATCCTTGCGAAAGATAGTATAACCAGGGATTTCTATCTCATGATCGGATATGTCCGGCGTTAGCCATGTCTCCGCTACACCTATGATCTTGGGCTTCTTTGAGTCGACAAGCTGCCGCAGTTCCTCCACTTTGTTTTTTAGAGAAAGAACATTAGCGAACATACACCACCAGCTAGATACGTGTACCTGCGTACCCTCATCTGGGATGGTATTTGCCTTCACATGTGTAACAGGTACTACCTGAGCTAATCCGACACTTTCGAGGTCGGCTGCACCGGGTTTTTGGGCTGTGCGGGAGGTGGTGGGCTACTGATGACCTCCGATATCTTACCGCCATGGGAGGTATACCAGTAAAAGTTGATCCACGCTCAGACCTTGGTTTATCTGCGTGAAGTCGGATTTCAGATGGGAAGCTGTTTTTTAGCGTATACGACCTTTGAAGCACAGTGGACAATATATCACTTGTGAATAAAGTGATTCGTAATAGTCTGGGGGCTGAGATGGAACTCAGGTGTACTGGGCGCGGAAGGCGTTGGATAGACCATGCTGTGCATTCGCCTACGTCTAGGTTTGGTTTAGCTCGGATAAACTTCCACTGGTCGATGTCATGCTTGTGCGCGCGCAATGCGTCCGCATCTTTCAGCTCCTCTACGCCGTGTACAACTAAACTACATGTTCAGTCATAATGGGAACTCTGGGGGTTGCGATATGTTGTTCGTCGAGTCTCCCTGACCACCCAAGGGAAGTCAGGTTTCGCTCTTAGGCAAGAGTTATTGAGTCTAGGCATGGAAGATGCTGTTAAGAGAACCTCCTCGAGGTCTTTTATCTGGCCGAGCGTGACACGGATTGGCCGAGGGCGTCCGTCTTGGTGGGACTTACGAAACCTACATAGAGTTGGTTCGTCTCCTACGCCTAGCTTAAGTTGATCGCAAAGGAATCTCTACTGCAACCGATCATCAGTTTTTTTCTGACTGAGCAACGTGCTTTCGCTTTCTGCAGCGTTACAGATAATGGGATTGTCTAGCGAACTCGGGACAGTGACTACGCCTGGGCGTATTTGTGCCCTGTGTTCTGAGCTGGGGGACGGCTGTGTGATTACGGCTTTCGACTAACAGTTTAGAGCTTTCTTGGTTCGTGCCGATGGGTAACTTGGAGGCACCAGCTTGCTGAGACACAGCAACGATGCGTTTGCCACGCTTCCGCTTAGTGCGGCCTGTCGAAGCTGGTTTACTAGCTATTACAGGAGACGGCGGACTTTGGTTGTGTGTAGCCAGGATGAAGTTGCCTGGCGTTGGAGTATCGGGACTACATATTGTAGAGATTGAGAAACTGACTAACCCGCTTGTTCTGTCTATATCTTGAGTGATGCTGTCCTTACGAATGTTTAGTCGGCATGTCACACAACGGTACCTTAGGGCCGGGGTGGGTAAGTCTCGGAGCCTTAAATACAAGTCTGTGGGGAATTCGGGGTCGTACTTGCAGTGAACCCGGTAGTTACGAAAGTTATAGGCCATGGCTTTGCTGCGAGGCCTTCGAAAACGGACCACAAACGTCGGCAGTCGGATTAATGGTACGTCCCATGCTAGCTAACTAATCTGCAGGGCTTATAAAGTATAGGAAAAAAAGGATAAAGAACAAGACGAATAGAACTTGCCAGACGTGCTGTCCGGTGAGTCTCTATGGTGCCACGAGGTATTGCTGTGTTGTTGCAATGGATGGTATGTCAGTGGCAGCTGCCACTGCTAGCAGTGTCACGAGATGAACTCATTGCAGCAGAAGTAATCGCAGGGTTTCTGAAGCCTTCTATTGGAGAAATGGCGCTTCCACTTAGATAATTTGTGGTAATAAAGTTGTTTTCTCTTATCCTCAAAGATTCGTCAAGTTAAATTTGACACAGGAACCACACACGAAGGGGCACACTTGCAGAAATAAGCATCCCGAAATGTTCTTTTTATCACTTCAGTCTCTAATTTATTGAAATATCGATGTATGAACAGCAAAAACATAGATCCAAATTATAACTTGTATCTATCGTGTGTGGTTCCTGTGTCAAATTTAAGGCCTTTACGTAGTGTGAGAAATATATATTTTTCTCGCACTACGTAAAGGCCGGTTCTATCTATTCGACGGAAGCACAATAACTCATACCCAAGAAAATATATCCAATACTTTACTTACTTCGTTAATGGAATTTTCGGTAGTGGTTATCAAGTCACTTTCAGGTGGAATTGGAGTCCGCAAATCCATTAAATCGCTTCAGTAACCAACATTCACAAGAAAAAAAACGGTATTGCGACGCTAAGAACGGTGCGGCGATATCCGTACAATGGTTATTGGTCGACTCGGTTTTCAGCTATTTCAGCGCCTTCTTTACGGGTTTGAGGTTGGGGGCCCAAGATACCCGGATCCAGTCAGTTTGTCCGTTTCGATATAAGCGGTTTTCGGTTGATCTAAAAGACAGCCATTGAAAACAGGGTTTAGTGTAGCGACCTGGAGATTTCACTTGCCCGCCTGCGGTATGGTGTGTAAAATAGTTCCAAAACTCATAGTTACATATTGTACCTAGGCTATTAAGAAAGTTCGCATGATGCATGTTGTCCGATTGTTTGTCTGCATGCCATGTGACTACGGCGCGAACC
>JTDE01005138.1:2455-37264 GCA_014338405.1 Paragonimus skrjabini miyazakii
TGAAGACGTCTGCCAGTAATGGGCCTAAAGGGGATCCCATTGCTACTCCATCCGATTGTCGATACAGCTCACCGTTGAACAAAAACTGAACATTGAGAGTGCACCGCAAAAGTAGTTCTTTTAGGTCTGATTTTTGCAATCCGAACATACTTTCGGGTTGTTCAATCTGATCGCGATGTATTGAAACAGATTTGCGTTAACTAGGTAAGTCACTGTGCAACACAGCCATAAGCATGTAATACAAATTTTCTTTAAGTGATCTTGTGCACTTCTGTGTCTACCACGCCTGTAATACGGATACCGTGAACACACGCATTCTAATGCACTATAAACCGGAATGACATTGATTGCTAACGAATAGGCACCATATATGAATTGACGTGAACCGTCCTCAGGTATTCGACTGTTGATGTCTGTGTTCGGGTATTTCAAGTAAGGCAACACTTGATTAGGCTCGATGTTGTGAATGTTTCCGTTGTTTATCCGAGTTGGTCTGTGGATTCGGTGCACCTAATGACACTGAGTGGTGTGAATGGTTAATGTATACATCCATTTTTGCTCCAGTTTATCCCTGGGTAGGACTTGCTTTTTCTTCACGTATGTTGGTAACAACAAGGTGAGGATTTCAAATAAGTCATTAACACGACTGATCGTTAGCTGTTCAGCTTTATTGGACTCATATATGTGTATGGTTGATTCCAACAGAGAAATACATCAATTTCTTGTTTGTAATTCATCCTGAAAATACCTATTTCCATAACGTACATCAAGTGGAACAGCAAGTTCAAGGTTTGCTGCTCACATCTGTAGAGAAGATTGCAACAAACTGCCGTATTCACCAGCTTCAAATTGATGGGTGCTAAATGCATCAACAATGTACACGTGAGACTCTGAGTGTGTGGATGATCAGAAAAATTGAAACACTTCAGATGCATATTAAGCCCTAATCGATGGAGCGAGCAGTCAAATTTGCTCAACGTTTTCCATAATGCATGCTCCCATCAAGCACAACATTTGAATGTGCTCCAAGTAGGCTAGAATTTCATGCGTACTGGGGTCAAGTTAAACTATTTCGAGGTTACAAAACTTTTGCGTAGTTTAAAACTAGACTAAGAGGATCTTCACCTAATGGAACGTTTTCCAGAATGGATGGGGGTGCTGTGATCAGTTTGACTGGTGCGTATTGTAAGTTATAGTTGCGTCAACGTATTTTTGCTTCGAGAGAATAAGTTGATGTCCTTTGTTTAAATTCAAATGGTACATGTATGTTGGATAGTTTGTGCACAATTACCATCTCGGTCATTCGTTGGCGGCACTCTGTTACGCATCATTGACTAGCTTAGAGAAGCTACTGACGTTGTGGCTAGCCCGTGCCCAGGCAAAGCTACGCCATGCCTTCGATTATGTCCGCTTGTCTGATTTCAAACCTCCACGAAGATATGTACACCACATGACCCAGCACGTGCATGCTTGTTACTGATATCCATAGTGTCTCATTGTCTTTCCCTCGACGTTACCGGCGTATTCAGTCTGACTGTGCGTTATAACAAAACAGTTATCATCTTCAGGTATGAACAACGATCTTCTAACTTCCAGTTCAGAATTTTAACGTCCTCTAACGTCCACTGGAAATTCAATGGTGAACTCGTGTGTAAGTCTGGGGTAACTTTCAGCAAATATACATCGGAATATACATGGGAATGCGACAGCTGCGATCAGTTGTGGGTGATGTTCAAAGTGAAACAAATATACATCTGTGGATTTTTCCTTATTTTTGTTAACTAACGATAATTTGCTGTTGTACAGCAACTTCTTTACCTCACTCAGGTACAGCATGGCTTTGCACTATAATTCGCATGTTGTTGAGATTGATTAAAGTGACCTTGCATTGCGATACAGAGTTTGCGCACACCGGTCTACTCCTCTCTTTGCTTGCACAATCGCTTGACGATTCCACACGAATCTGTCATCCGGTTTCTTTTCAGCTCTACCCTACTACAAACATCTTTGCAATTCTGGGCGTGCTTCAGCGATCCAAAGTAACTCGGTAACATCCGTGGCTATCAGACACTGATAATTTGGAATATTGTGGTGGTCATTCCGATTACGCGTGATCTGTTGTGACCGCAAAAGACGCTTGACCTACAATGTTATTTATTACGCGAACTCCCGTACAGGTTATGTTAAAACACAGGACCACGAACACGCACATTCGGTTGCACGGCTGACATACATTCAAATACACTGGGTAGCTGTACGTTGCCCTTCGCGCTGGTGGCACTTGCCCCGTAGTGCGTGCACACTATTCCGATAGTCGTTTCTGGTCTGTCGTCCGCCTGGCGTTGAGGCCTGCCCTTTAGTTCCTGGAATTACGCAGCCTCGTTCGGGAGTAGTATACTACTCACAAACGAAACTGCCTGTTATGCAACAGAACACCTTTTATGGATAGAACGGTTTGACTACCGTGACCTGCTCGAACACTGCAACTTTCCGGTTGCAGCGGTTTATTTTGTTGTCAGTAATGTTCCAGTGGGGGTATACCTTGGACTGTTCAATAACTCGTACGTGACCACTACATATATGCTAACAAACTTACTTGTGGTTTATTTCCTATCAGCTAACTGTGCTGCTATTCATCAGAACTCATCCTCCATTCCAATGGGATGTAGTAGTGGGATGTAGGTTAAGAGAGTAGTCAGGAGCTCTGCGTTGCGGGTGTCCATTTACATATGTGCAGATGCGGTAGAATTTTAATCTTGACAAGAAGTTCGACCACGATCACAGAGTTATGCACTATGTTTAATCATGAGAAAGTGTAAACTGTTGAGAAGGTCGTTTCTCACTTCGTGCTCCCGTGCTCCTTTTAAGCAATCATATTTGTCCAACTTAAGGTGATGCGATTGTATATGACTGGGTGTACACAAGAGTTTGCAGATAACAATCAAGATTCCTCTGAAGTATTTGTATTGTCTCACGAATAACCTTGCTATCGTTAATCTATCTGGAAAGAGTATTTAAACGAGATTCATAATTATTGTGGTGGCTCGCCTATGAGACTCTCAATCCAATAGGTTTATTAGAAGCGTAAACCTTGTTGCTATCCGAAGAACTGTCAGGAACTTAAAATAACAGTATTTCTGTCACTGTTGTTCCTCATTGACTCTTCCAATATGTGAAATTTTGCTGTTTTGTACTTTAACCGGCGTGGTAGTCCGTTAGGATCAAGGGACCCAAACGTATCCGTTCGTCACTGCGGATTCTCTAGTGGACCAGATTCCACAGTGTCTTCCAGTGTGGTCCACCCCCTTTCTTCAAAAACCTCATGGTATGAAAAGCGCTCACCTGGGCGATACCACTCAGAGATACATTATTTGAAATAGACGCATTTGGCCCTGCAGCTTCCCAATGTTCTTAGATTTCCTAATAGTCGGCTTATCGTGCGTTCACATTCGAACGGCCACCGAGTTACTGTGCAACTCTCCCAACTGCACTCTATAGTCCAGTACATATGACGTAATCACCTGGTTCCACAAAGCAATCTTCCTGTACCTGTCGCTCATCAGAACACGCATTAAACGCGGGTACTTATTGCACCCATACAAATTCTATAATATAATGGACTACTTGCGGACAGATCCAGGCCTTCCAGAATGTAGTTCATACGAATAACTTCGGTTTTGTAAAACTTCAACGAGAGTTAATGTTCCAGAACGGTTGCAGTAAAGTTGAGCAATCGTAACATACTACTCCTACCTTTGTTATTCAGTAGTAGGACCAGAGCATCTATTTTGACATCGAACAAGCCGCAGGAAAAATGCAGAAAATACATCAGAGTGCAGCATCGCCAAAAATGGTCCCTGCTACTTAAAGAAAATGAGCATTGACGTCTGCGGCAAACGAGACGGTCTAAGGTCTAATCCCGCGTGCAAATGAGTGTTTTCTTCTGGTCTTGTTTAAACGCTTAACCCATGTGTTGGTTTGTCGAGTAAACAACCCTTATGCCATCCGCGTTCTTGGATCACAAAAATTGGTGCCTTGATCAGGATCAGAGGATGAAGATCCAATGGCCGCAGCCATTCGAGGATGGGGACGTCCGGGGCTCCTGGAGATATTTCAGGACGTGTCGGAGATGGTCGGGGTCAAGACCAACCAGGCAAAGCTGGCGGCCCTGCAGATGATGCTCAAGAGCAGGGTGAAGAGGTCCCGTGAAGCTGGAGTGGACCGCCACGAATGAGGCGCTGATCACAGGGATCGGCGGCTCAGCCGATTGCTAGGAGCCGGCAGTTCAAGGGCGCCCGGCTTGGACCAGGAGACGACATCCTCGTGTATGCCGTGTCACTCCGGGCAGCGTTGTCAAGAGCCTTGCCACATTTGGACCAGGACTCGAAACGACGCATGCTGACATATCAGTTCTTGGACGGAATGTCACCAGAGGTGCGGGATCAGCTCAAGGTGGCTCTCATCGCACATCCGATGACGTTGGAACAGCTATCTGAGGCCGCTCGACAATTACTGGCAAAGAACTCCTCGACAGTCTGCGAGTTAAAGACGAGTGAACCAAGTTAACTGAAGTACCTGCGGACTGCAGTGGAAAAGTTGACTCAAGAAGTGGCCGCTTTGAAGATGAGGAGAGAGGAGAACCACGGCGATGCCTGTTACAGATGCGGAAGACGTGGACACTGGCGAAGATTTTGCCCGCGGGCGATAAAAGGTTTCATGTAAATAAACGTTTAACTGATTGTCTTTTGTCTGAGTAGGGTGATCCGATAATAGGGCCGATGGATAATACGGCAGTTCAGGCGAGGATAGAAATCAATGGTAGCTCGGTCAGCGATTTCATTGATTAGATCGAGACCAAAAGAAACTGTTCGGCTGTGTGCGATGGTCGTTCGAACAGTCGGTGGGTTTACACTCAGAGTTACGGGCGTTGCGGTGTATGATGTCGGAATTGATGATCACGTAGTCAAGCAATTTCCCCCGACGCACGTCAGATTATACTGGGGGCAGATTTTCTTGAGCGCGCTGAGGCTGTGATTGATTTGAAGCATGGTAAACTCGTAACGAAATATGGAGTTGTTCCATTAGCGAGAAAACACAAGCCTCAGCTTGGACAACTTGAAGCGAACGCACCCGGAGCAATACCAGTCTGTGACAATCGGTTGCTGAATGAAGTGATATGTAAATTCCGAAAGCTGTTCACCACGGATCAAGACCCATATGGCTACTGTGACTGGATTGAACATGAAATCTTCATCAAGCCAGACCAATTTCGACCATTCGGGTCCCAAAGGACTCCGGTTCACCTGCAGCCGGAAATTGAGCGACAAGTGAAAGACATGCTGAAGAAGCAAATTATTGAGGAGGTTGATAGCCCGTTCAATTCTCTTGTTCTGTTGGTGAGGAAGCCCAATGGGGAATTTCGATTTTGTGTCGACTTCAGAAGACTCAACGAGACTACAGTTAATAAAATCGTAGCAGTCCCAGCCGTAGCAGAAATTTTCGACAAGCTGCAGAACGCGCAGATATTTACAGTGCTAGACCTGCGGTCTGGATATTGGCAGGTTCCAATCAAGCATTCGGACCGAGACAATACGGCGTTCACAATGGGAGAAAAGCAATATCTCTTCAAACGTATGCCGTTCGGACTGTCAGGCGCCCCGTTCACTTTCAGACGTCTGATGTTGAAGTTGCTGGAGGGACTGAAAAATACTGTTGTCCACGGAGACGATATCGTCATCTACAGCGGAAGCATGGCGGACACGTTTCAGCTGTGTTGCGGAAGATTGAACAAGCCGGTCTACAAAATTCTGAAGAAAGATTGCAAATTTCACTGGACGAATGAGGCCAATCAAGCGTTTGTCAAGATCCAACAATTGATGAAGGATCGACAGCTGACCCTGAAATTGCCAGTGACTGGACAGGGCGACAGATGCGAGCGATGTGGGTATCGGCGCTGTACTGAAGCAGGAAGGCGATATTGTGCATTATGCCAGTCGAGTATTAACTTCAGCCGAACGAAACTACTCAACGACAGAGAAAGAGTGCTTGGCTATCGTGTGGGCATCGGGAAAATGGAGGCCGTATTTGCTCGGCCGATGTTTCCATGTGGAGACTGACCGCAAACCGTTGAAGTGTATCAAATCGGCGAAGGAACCCCGAGGGATACTGGCACGTTGGGTGTTACGATTGCAAGAGTACGACTTCACAATTCGCCATGTAGCTGAAAGAGAGAACTATGTTCCCGATCTGTTTTCTCGAACGCACCACATGCATGAAGTTCACACGGACGCGATCGAAGTCAACAGTATTGACCTAGAGAATGACCCTGGGAAGTTACAGGCAGCGCAGAGGGCGGACCCGACAATCCGAATGGTGATTGATCAACTTCTATCGGGAGAACAACAACCAGAGAGCGAGGAAATTCTGGAGGTGACATCCTTCAGAATGCACTGATCGCACTCGCAGTTGAATAGTGCGGGAATTTTAATATGCCGACTGCGGGATGAAATAAGCGTGCCTGTTATACCGACGGGGTTGAGAGAGACAATTGTGAAGGAATGTCATCAGCTGGCTCATATGGAATGCCATCGAACTTATGAAATGCTGAGGCAAAGGGCATACTAGCCTGGAGTGAAGAAGGATTTTAACAATTATGTGCTGGCGTGCTAGCAATGTCAGCTGCTGAAGAGCTCCAATTACCCCAGTCAGTATCCTACACAATCAATTCCGTTCAGTGAGATTGGGAACTTATGGTAGCTGGACGTGATGGATCCCGTCCCAGTAACAACATCCGGAAAACAATACATCATAGTTATGACAGAACATTTCACAAGATGGATCGAAGCAATCGCTATACCAGATCAGCGTGCAAGCACTGTGTGCAGGGCGGTCATGGAACACATCGTGGCAGATCATGGAATACCGCGAAACATATTGACTGATCAAGGTCCCCGCTTCGAAAGTGAAGAGTTTCGGAACTGCTTGGAGCGTTTGAGAATCAGGAAAATTCGCACAACTCCGTACCATCCTCAATCGAATGGACTGACGGAACGAAACAATCGCACAATCAGTGAGTGGTTGGCGACGAAAGCAGGGAGCTGGGAGGAAACACTACCACTGATTCTGTTGGCCCACCACTGTTCGCCTCAAGGACCAACGAATAAATTCCCGTTCGGGCCAATGTACGGGCGCGTGCCGCGCCTGCCGGTCGATCAGGAGATTGGTTTATGGGGAGACCGTCGGATGGACATTCGTGAATTAGCAAAAGCTCGGAGAGTGGCTAACCAAAACTTAGCGAACGCACAGGAAGTTTCTAAGGAGCATTCAACCGCAAAGTTGTCAGATCGAAACGCGGTATTTGAAATTGGTTCGAAGGTTAAATACAGAGACAGGCGGAGTCCGGGCGCAACAGGATCCGGATCTAGGAAATCCCTGTCGAAGTTGAGGAGACCTTTGTGGTAGTGGACCGCCGTCCTCCAGTGTATCTGATTAAGAATCAGAGGAATCAACATCGAGTGCACGGAAGCCAGCTTTCCAAATGCTGCGACACCCCAAGCAGAAAAGAATGCACACCAGGAGCAGCGACGTCCCCGAGGCCAATAAGCAGATCGTCAAGAGAGTGAAGGGAACCTGAACGGCTTTTATTGCAGCCGGAACAATGTTTGCTTAGGGAGGAGTGTAGTGGGTATGGGCGATCGTAATATACTACTCCTACCACGGTTATTCAGTAGTAGTAACTGAGCATATATTTTGACATGGTACAAGCCGCAGGAAAAATGCAAGAAGAAACACCGGAGTGCAGCATCGCCCCAAAATGGTCCCTGCTACTTAAAGGAAATGAGCATTGGCGTCTGCGACATACAAAACGGTCCGGGGTCTAATCCCGCGTGCAAATGAGTGTTTCTTTCTTTTCTTATTTAAACTCTTAAACCATGTGTTGCTTTGCGGAGTAAACAACCCTTGTGCCATCCGAGTTTTTGGCTCACAACACTTCCAATTAACAGGTTCTTAGGGGCACACGACCAAAAGCGTTTTGCATACTTAGAGGAATGTTAGTTATCGCATTTCCTGCGTCGACAGACATCGATATATGGTTTATTAATTACAACTAACGTCATGCAAGAGCGCTTACCAGATAAAGCGTGATGCAAATGGTTTAATTGGTTGTGTGACCTTAAGAACGCAACAATCGATACTTTTGTTATCTCTTCCAACATTCTTGAGCAGATTGATGTGTGGTCGATGCAGCGACAGTGTCAGAGCGTTCGTGCCTCGACGTCCAAAAACCGCATCCGTCCTTGAGAAAAAAGACGATTGACTTTGTCCTAGTTAGCGGACCTACTCAGAGCGGCCGAGAGTTGACCTTGGCTAGTTTTCATCCGTCTAACATTTTATTCCGCCATGTCCATCAGTGACCTTAGCTATTTTTTCAGGCAATTTTTCTCCTTTTTGGCCACTGCGCATCATATAAGTACTTTGTATTTGTCGCCTTTGTTGCACACGTTTTGGGGCGGACCAAAGCTTTCTTTCGTACGCGTCTTTTGGCTTGTCTTGGGGGCGAATACGGGGACGGTCGCAGTAATTTTCGGGTCCGAGATTTTCGAGTTAATTATTACCGGGAGGAGAATTCGATTTTTGCCAAGCGCACTACGATAGCAAGGACGAACCAGCTTATCGTTTAGGAGGGTTTACAACAGACAGGTACTAACGTTCTGCTCTGTGTCACTTTTGTAGCGATGCATAATGGCTGACTTCTTCCACCGGGGATGGAAGGTGCTAAATAAAGGTGATGGCGTGAACAGCTTAAGTAAAGGGATGCGTATATCTTCATCACCATGCTTGATAGCTACTGATGGGATATCATCAGATCCAGGATGGATTGAAGGTTTAATGGTAACTAATTGTTAGCGGATACTTCTGACATCAATCAGAACAGTACTCAGAACTTCGGTTGTTCTCGACGGGATATTGACAGGTTATACGGAGTTTTCCTCGATTAACGCAGCAGCAACATGTGAGTTGGTTATTTCATATGTTTTAAAAGTCATCAAAACTGCTTTATGTTTGAGAATAACAACTTTCACAGTGGGGTCCCTCATGAAATTTCTCTGTCTCATCAGTTGCAGCAGTTCCATGCCTTTCTGCTCACCACTAAGCGCGAGCTTTCCTTCGTTTACATGACGCAGTTGCATTCTATGTTCTACGTATTCGAACGTGTTGTTGATTTGCATCACCAGGGCCAAATCCAGCGTTCTTCTGTGCGTAGACTTAAGTATTCTAAATCAATGGGTCTCTTGGGGTGAGGGTTCTACCTTGTACATACAAATCGGAACACTTGAGCTCATGAGTAATGATCAGCTGGCGCAATCGTCTGGACAGCAAACACAGTAACGGTCCTGTTCACTCAAACCGACTAGGACTTCTCTCCAAGTTGAAATCACCAAACTCATTAAATTGCTGAGTGCTATTCTGGTTACTGATGAGTGATGGGAGATTTTGGTTGTTCTCATATAGATTGCGAGAAAGTGATTGAGCGTTCACAAATGATAACTCGGCCGTGCCCAATGTGAGTTCAATGGTGCAGCACGGTGGTCGTCATGGTTGCCTCATGGAAGCGTAGCCGGATTTCTATCCCCGGCAGTGGCAAGGTTATGTACTACAGACGAGTTCTGATGAGAGCGAAACTCGATTCTTTTGCTTCTGTTGTTCGAAAGGAGCCGACTGGAAAATCTGTGGGAATGCGATAACTGCGATCAATTGTGGGTGATGTTCAATCTATGGGAATTTTTCCCTCAGGCACAACAATTAATCCGCCAAAGAACTGTTTGACAGATGTGGCACAGGTTGCAGAACATCATACGATTAGGCCTTGCCTAAGGAATGTACCAATTTTTCGCTCATTTCCGAGTGGATGTTGCAAAGATTTGACTCTACGACAGAAAATGCTGGAATAGTGTCAGTATAGTAGAATGACTGAGTGAGACATGGGGTTGGGTGACCCGGTGGTGATGGATGAAAACAAAGGACTGACTTAGTTAACAGTTGTGTTAGTTACATGATCAGGTGGTGACGTACTTGCGGGGGTATCCATATTAAGAATTCGATTTCTAACAGCATTCATATTCTGGATAAGTGGATAGGCAACTGTGGAGCCATTGGGTAATGCATGAAAGACGTGAAACCTGTTATAGTAGTGGGTTGTCTTAAAAGCAGTGATGGACACTGTTCATTTTTCATCAGCAAAGCGTTGGTTCATAGACGGTGATTCCTTGAACCAGATTCCTAGAGTTTATGAAATGTTGTTGATCTACTCTTACATTACAAACTCAAAGCCTTATTCTGTAGTAAACACCGTACAGTTCTTACTGTTGGTTTGAAGCATTGTTCAGACGTATTGGGTCTGCGGTTGGTATTTGCAGTCAATCCAGATAATGGAGGAAAATGTTCACAGTAAGAAGGCGATGGCTTTGCTTGTCCAGTCTCGTCATTGTCATGGAAATTTGGAATACTGCCTCCAGCACTCGGGGGGGGGGGATTTCGGCGCCTTAAATTCAGGACTATTTCCAGTCAGCGCATCGGTTAACGAAGGGTATAATCGATGATTAGAGGATGTATTTTTAACACTAATTTTCAACACTAATGTCTCCCTATACTTTCTTGTAAAGTCTTAGGTAATGGCACTCCTGTTCTTCTATCTTACTGGCTTTGAGCAGAACTCTTGACAGACAACAGAGATATTCTACTAGCTACATTAGACACAACCACTTAAGTTGCACAGCGTAATCGTTTGTGCAATTCCGTAGCTCTAGTGTCTTAAAAGGTCTCAGCGGTTATGATACATTTTATAACCAGAGGTAGTCTCAAGATTGGTGTCATTTGACGCATTTAGCATGCTTACTATCGGATCTAGCTAGTGTAATATATACTGCACCTGCTGGATCCGATAATTAGCACAGGAAGTTCGAAGAGTTTATCAAAATATCGTGGTAAACTTTTCGTAATTACCGTATAGTTCCACCATTTCAGCCTCTTAGTTCGTTATTTTCCTAACCTGATCCGCGAGTACATCGGCAGTACAAAATGAACATACATTGGTGTTGTTCTTGTGATGTGCTAATATTTGCTGTAGGGATTAACGTTTTAGCAGCTGATTTGCCTGCTTAGTGGGAATGGAACACGTCTTGCTAGTGGCCTCTGGAGATTATACACCTGTTTTTATTGTCATCATGCCTTTCTGCCTAAGGATGACCGCTTGACAACTGGTGATGTTTGGAGATTAGTTGACCTAGTGTGCACTATGTTATACTGTTCCGTTTTGTTAAGAAAGCTTCAAAATGTTTCAAAGTAATTAACAATAACAAAGTGTGTCAAATAGTATATTACTTTGAGTGATTAATAACTGGCCTTTTCCTAAACACGCGCGTAAGTAACTCCTTGTTAGAATTTTACGTGTTCCTACTTTTATATCACATTACGAACTCGTCCACGTTTCACATACGAGTATCGGATGCAGCTTCGGATACCTGGCTTTACAGCGATCGAAGATAAGGCTCATCGTTTTTCTGGCGGTACATACGTTGTCAGAAACCGTCAAAACTGTGTTGTCTAAGATTAACTAATTGATAAAATACAAAACATACAATTTGCGACACACGTCACCGTAGTCAACGGACCACATTGGGTTGAATAGTACCTGACTATTGTATATCGTCGGTGCTGGCAACGTTAGGATAATGGCAAAATCTGTGATAATATTCAGTAAACTAGTTGGCGAAGGTTTTGTCACACAGTGTGATTACTCGAAATGCGTCTGCATATTGCAACCGTGAATGCGGTCGAAGAGAAACGGTTTCATCCCGAGTGAGCATACGTATGTTTCAGCACTCCGACTTCACGTGTGTTTTATCCTGTTCAGTCTGCATATTCAAGCGTGCAAAACCAAAAATTAACTGTTAGTACTGTGGGAAAGTGCATTTAAAGTTCTTTTTAACGACGTTGTCTTATTTCTGATCGGAGATAAAGTGTCCTGTGACTGATCAATTAACCCAAGCCACAATTAATTAACGCATGAGCCTGCAATCTGCTCGAAATAATAAACTGATCAAATATCGTTTTGTACAGGTGCATTCTATCGGTCCATCAATCGATCGGCCGTTTGATTGACATTGTCTGACTCTGGGAGAAAGGCAGAATTGGGAATGCGTCGGGAACTTTATCAGAAACTCTCAAGGCTTACGCCAAGCGAAACTCTTGAAAGATTAATAGTTCGTTTTTCAAGCATCATGCTCTACCCGAGTGGTACCTTCTCAATTCTGGTCACAAAAATGTTTATGGCTGCCATCTAACTTGATAGGCAATCGCTTCACCACATACAACGACAACAATAGTTCATACGTATATTTTGACCTGGCGCCCTCATTTCCCACTCCGCTTCTGGTGGCAAGCGCACGATGAAACTGTGACATTTTCTAAGATTTAATTAACTTAGTAAGTTTGCTTGACACTCAAAGATATCCCATCGATCAATGTCCGTTTGTCAAAAGTAAACCACTACTCATCTGGTCACAAACCTCGGGAGTAATCTTCAGGCAAATACTTTATCTTCTCCTAGACTCATTCTTCTCAACGGTATTCACGAGGTGAACTACTTTCTACCTTTCTCCACTGTTGTTTCCCTTAATTCTTGCAGACATCCGTGTGGCTGACACTTGGAATCTTGAGTTTTATTGTTTGTCTGACGGCGAATCGTTTGTGGCCCATTGGCGATGCACTGAACAGTGCAGCATAACGAGTGTTTAATCACATACTTCCAAAATGTGCTTTTGTAACAAGGGACTCTACTATATCGGACGAGTTCTATGCTCTGTTCCATACAATAACTAAGCTCACTCAGCCGTTAGATTAGTTCGACCTCTGATTCAAAGGAGTTTAAATGAGAATTCAACTGAAAACCTAAAATATATATCTGTCCACACTCTGTCGTTGCTGGAACCTCAAAATGAAGTTTGGAGTGCGCTACATGGTCTGTTACTCAGTAAACGCCACATCTGTCACTTTGTCCAGGATACATCGTATATTCCACCTTATATCACTGATTCTATGAACAAAACTCTTCTTCAAGAATTGGTTGCAATGATGACAGAAATAGGTGAGCAAATATTGTGCGAATAGCGTGTCGAAATGCCTTGTATTGTTTTTCTAACAATGTCTAGTAAACATATTGAATCCAAGGCTTGTTTTGCTGGTCATAATTATGCCTCAACCCCCTGTTAACCATAGTCAATCAGGCAGGCGTTCACAACCAAGTTTATCCAGACTAGTAGTTTGGAGTTAGTCTCGTGGTTTGTGTCATAATGCGTCCAAATTTGTTGACATCTTGTTTTAATTCATGAAGAGGAAACATATGAGCAACTCTTTAATATCGATTTCAATCTGCATTATCAATGAACCTATACTTCACCTGTTTTCTGCAACATATCTGGAAAGTACTTCAGCTAACAGCAAGAAATGATGACATCATGTTGTCAGTGCTTTCAACAAAGTCCAGAGGCTTTTCTTCTGTGCCTGGCGTTTAACTTCTCTGTCTATTCCCCACCACTTGACTAATCCTTGTATTAAGGCTTGTGTACTTCCTAAATGGGCGTACTCCTCCCCTATTGTTTTCCTTAGTTTCCTGCCAAAGAACTCCTCACATTTTGCCAGATTCTTCAAGCATCCGTCCAACTGTTGTGACATCCCCAGAAAGCAATTACGTGGTCCTATTGTTTCTCGTCGTTTCATGATATGCCAACCATTGTCAACAAAAATTCTATCGGTCGCGACTCAACCCTTTCATTCGGATCCCCCAACTGTGTTCTCACACACCCCTCTAGATGGTCGGTCTGATTATTTCTTCGTTATTCCTTGTTTAGCCGACCTTCTACACAAATGCAACATTCGCCTTCTTGAATTGATCTCAAAACTGAATCGACAGATATTTTTCACAACGAAACCATGCTTCGGCCACTTTACTTCACATGTCCTTGAATTCCACCATTGTACTAATAATTTTTTAATCCAGGCATGCTTATTTGAATGTCCTGCATTTGTGAAAGAAATGAGTATGCATAAAGCTTAAAATTCAACCCTTCGAGGTGCATAAAACGCTTAATTGGCTTGATTTGACTCGACCTGGCAACGCCTAAGACACCTGGTCAATATCAGTGAATGGAATAGCCTTACCGTTCAGCTTGACGGAAACTATTAAGCAAACACTGTAGACAATGGCACCAGTACACCAAAATGAAACCAGTAAACTCGTCCGTAGTTTTGTATTGATCAGTAACTGTGTCCAGCTCTCCTTTAGTTTGCTCAGCATTGTTAGCAGATTGGAAAGGGCAAGACGAAAAACGGTTAAGCAGTTTTTAAACAGTTGATTTCCTTGATAAATGGATTGAGAATAACACAACGTTATAATCAAGTTGCAATACTCTACGTTTCAACCACCTCGGGTGGCCTTCCACAGGAGTGTTGTAATCGAAATCACACTAACAGAGGAACAGAAGTCACGAGTGATTTCGATTACAACACTCCTGGGGAAGGTCAGCCGTGGTGGCTGAAACGTAGAGTATTACAACTTGCTTGTAACGTTGTGTTATTCTCAATCCATTTATCAATAACATGTTAAACACGACGCGCAAACTGTTTGACTTCATTCATACTAAATTTGGTGCGGATATCTTATAGCTGATTTTCTTGACATCTTCCAAAAATGACTTCGGAGACTACGAACAAAGCTGAGTCTAAGTACGCTGTCATGCTGAGTCCGCTGTGGGTCATTCTTCATACTGTTGATGAATTCTAGAAGGTAATGACGTTGCAACAAGCCAACCACAACTGAAGTAAGAACTCACTTAGGATACGCTCTGACCGAAGCAAACGCACAAGCCTACAATCCATGTTGGAGGCTCAAGGTGCTGATGAACGTAGGCAATATGTTAACAAGAAAACTTGTTTAACTTTCGTCTCATGAATTTCTTCGCTGTAGTGGTATCGCTGAGGTAGTTGTTGAAGAGTAGGCCCTCGGAATAATATCATTCATTTCCTCTACTTTACCTTCTCTTCCAATTTCTGTAAGGACTTCTCAAACGTGTCCACGAATATTTATATTTAGTCCTCACACTTTGGGTAATGAGCGGATGTGGATACGCGACGAGTGTCGTTGCTGCTCGAAATTCCACTGAACCAATGGGTAACTCACTATCAGTCACTCTGACTTCCGAAAAACCAAATTAGATTATTAATCTTCGAGGGTTAGAAACGGTTGTTTTTGTGTTCCTTTGCATGGATGAAACGTCTAGCCACTTCAGTGTTCGTTGACTCCTAATAAATATGAGAGTCCGTTCGAGTCGTCGAAAAAATCAAGGTAAACCCCACATCACGGTTTCTTCAGCCTTAAGCCATGAGTACAGTACAGATTTAAGGAGTACCTTTGCCATCCTAGCACAAATTTCGCAAGTTTGAAACAAGTTTCTTGATTTTGCTGTCGATTATTGTCCAATAAGCATACGTACGAGCCACCGACATCTTGACTGAATGTAACTGCTCTAAAACGCGCTGCCGTAACACTACCGGGATCACTACCCGGTATGCTAACATCAAATATCCGTTAATTTCGGTGAGTGAATACTTAAGGCGCAAAATTCATTTCAATATTTCATCTGCTGAACCAGTAAGCCAACCTTTCCGAAAACACTGTCTGATATACTGTAACAAAGCGTCCTTCTCCGTTGCCTCTGTCACCGTTTTGACAGTCACCCATAGACTGCGGTGTGAGGGAAAAATCTGTAAATGTCTTCATATGTTAGTATTAGTGAAATGACTGAGACTTCATCAAGCCTTGTGACTATCCATTTTGTCATGAGACGAGAAAATGCATCCGCCTGCCCAAAACTCGGATTTCCTAGACTGGACTTCACTACTGTATATTGGTTACTCCGTAGCGTACCGTTGCAATCGATCGACAGTGTGGATCGAAATACCAAAGTTTGCACCAAAAAAGGCACAGAAACTCCTCTAAATGCTTGAAGAGGCCTGCGGTCTGCATATAATCTAAAATTGCCACCGTGAAACATTTCATGGAACTTCTAACCTCAACAATGAGCGCGAGACCTCATTTCTCTAGTTGGCAGTAATTCATCTCAAGAGAATTTAGTGTGTACGAAATATGTGAGACTGTCTATTGTGAACCATTAGGAAATTTACGCAGAATAGCTGCTTTAATGCTGTACCGCGATGCATCTGCAACAACAATTATTTCTAGTTTTGGGTCCTAATGAGTTAAAAGCAAATCGCAGATGAAAATGTGCTTGATACGTATAGATGAATACTGGCAGACTTCTGACAATAGCCGCGAACAATCCCTTGTAAGTTTATAATTTAATTGTGTACGAACATCATGCATGAGACAAAAAAAGATTTTGTGGAAGTTCACCATACCTAGGAACGACAGTAGAGCTATCTTATCTGTTGGCAGGACATTTATATTATGCCATTCATCTTCTCTACGTCAGGCATACGACCTTCTTAGTCAATAACAAAACCTAGATATTGAATATTATTCAGAAACAAGGAGCGCTTTCGTCTGATGCAACAACCATGTTCATAAGTGCACTTAAAACCGAACAAGGACGCGACTGATGATTTTCCACCGTGACACTAGCAATGATAGCATTATCCAAGTAGGTTATCGCACGCGTCAAATCAGCCCAAATCGTGTTCACGATTCGTTGAAATACCGCCCGAGCACACTTCACACCAAATAAGAGGTCGGTGTACTGGCACAATCCATGGTGTATGCTAACTGCTCGGAAATATTTGCTGCATATGTCGATTCCCACTTACAGATAGACTTCAGAAAAATCAATCTTCAAAAAAATCTTGCCAGCATCCAGCTTCACGCATAGGTCCTCGGGATTGGACGACAGACACTGATGTGACTCTCATACTTCGTTTAGGTCAGTTGAGAAGGGGCCGCATAATGGTAGCGAACTATTTGCCTTTTTTTATTAATACCACGGATGTAGCCCAAAACGAATAGTTTACTAGACTGATGATTCCCATTAATTCAGGATGGATCACCAAATAATCCAGCGAAGCAATGACTACATAGAGATTCGACGGTGTGGGATAGGAAACTGGTTCTGGACATGCATATGGGTATCTAAATTGGCGGCGCGTCCCCCGTATTTATTCCTTGTCTCAGAATGATTGTGCGAATTATCCTTGTCCCCTGCCATACAATACACACGTGACCGACTTTTAATTTTTGACGTCGAGCGGTTGGTACTTCGCTAGTTGACAGAAGCTCAACTCAACTGAATTATCTCGTCAATTTGGCGATGCACGTCGGAGGGGGCTGTAGTGACATGGAGGGAGAAGTCGGTTTCTGGCGGAACTTTGGACAGGTGATTTGTGCCAAGCTGGCTTCTCAGCTGAAGTTTGTGCAAATCGACTGCCCATCTGAGACGACCCAGCAAATCCATCTCTACTATAACACAGAATGGAAGGTAGGGGCTCATCACGAAATGGTGCTGTACATGGCATCCGAGTATTACAACTGGTGCGACAAGCCTGACCACCATCAGCATTTGGTCAATACTCGCTGTAAGAATGCGTTAGCAACAAGGTTCCACCTGTAGTCAGAGAGTCTACGAACTGTGTGTGCCGATTACTCGTAGTGACGCTTCGTTGTCCACTAAACCTACAAGTGCTATTTCACAAATTATTTGTACCGTAAGCTCTGCTAGTGGTTGGGAACAGTCAGTAGGAATAGGAATGTAAACATGATCACAAGGCTTACCTGTTCTGACATGGTTTCTGGAGGCCTGACCGATGGTTTCGGAGGCTTCACGATTTACCTTGAATGTGTAGTCGGACCGTTTGCGCGATTTGTTCAACCAGCGTCGCCGTTCGTAGCCTCCATTCCGTGAACGGCTAGGTCTTCGACAAGAGTTTGTGGTTCTCTTGTACACTGGGGGCTCTTCCTCTGACTGGTCGCCCACACCGCGACGCAATATTGTACTGAACGGGTGACAGCTGCATCGACCGTCTCGAGGTCTCAGGTCAACCGCACCGCGGCTTCAAGGTCGTTAGGTGGGTGAAACAGGAATTCCGTTTTTATGTCTGTTGGCAGGACTTTCTCCATCAGCTGTTCAAGAATTCGCTCCTGAGGTTCCTGTGGAGACTCTCTCTCGTATTCCCGTTCGGCCAGGTGCCGCAATTCATCGACAAACGACTGGATGGTTTCCATTAAGCCATCTGATACAGAAGTGTCCAGGATTTTGGACTCGACGACATTATCGAAGGCTTCTTCGTTCAGCAAGTTTAGCATCAGGTCGCTATGTGACTCCATTAGGAAGTTTCAGAGATAGGCACGTGCTTGGTTTTCTTAACGGGGATAGTGCCCTCCGTAGTTGACTTACCGGAATGTGGGAACAACACTTTTCTGAGTTTCGTCGACAACCCGTCTAAGATGTCCTGCAGTGTCCGCATGAGGTCACCGAAGATTCTGGAAATGAATCGGGTAGAAAGGTTATGATATTCTTCAGATTGATTTGTGGATCTCAACATTCCTTATCTTGACAGGATCGCCAAATTTTCGCAAGCAAACAGAACTGCACACAGATATAGTGTCCAAACATATATCACGCAACACGCAGTGGTAGTTTGCGTAACATTGTCCTCTTCGCTCGTCTGACTGTCCGTGGACTCAAGGTCTTCGTGCACATCGTTGACGTAACGGTGTGAAAAGTGATCAAGGCAATAGTGTGAGAATGACCACTTCAAATCAGTGCGCGCTTACTAGTTTCCATCGCGCGTTACAGGGCGTATTTCTGGACGTGACCCTGAACAATTTGGAACATCGCCATGTACGTAACCATGTAAAAGTTAAGTTAATGAAACCTCGAATCTTCTGGAATGAATCTGTGTAACAAATGAACTCTCTTTTATCCTGGTGTAAACTGCAAGCCTTTTCGCGCTGGTCACCGTTTTTGCTGGTAGATTTCATGCTTGTCGTGTTACACATTCATCTTTGTCTTGTATCGCCTGTAATTATCTGCAATGATTCCGCACATGCCAGCATGTTTCTCACAGATGCGTTGAGAAAGGAACGTTATATATTTATTTACCCATGGGAACTGCCAAAGCTAGACGCGAACACTGCCACCTTACGGAGATGTATTCTACCGGAAACTTTAAAATTCTTTACCTCTTTCAGATCGATTATGAAAACGTGAATGGCTTGTGATTGTTTCAGAATTTCCGGCCATCAATTGATAGTAGCTCAGAGTTTATTCACTAAGAGGCAGAGTAGATATCACCTGAGTTGCAATACGATAACTGAGTGACTTTCCTCAGCTGTTGTGCATACGACTGTCCTTAGGTGAAACTGAGCAACCATGCTTTTCATCTGTAAGCATACAAGCATCAACCACGTCTGTGGAAAGGGACGGAGGATGTACTTGCGAACTATGGGTCACAATGTCACGAAGACGGTCAGTTAAAGGCTGCATTGGTATCAGGTATTATTAATTCCACACAGACTGGACAATGGAAAAAATCCGCCCCAACAGCTCCTGCGTTTGCTGTCACGTTACATCTCCAAATACCGGTAATCAAAACACTTCAGAGCAAGTCACTGGAGTCGCGGTCACAGCGTTGCGGGAAGTTTGATGAATAAACTCCATCAGCCACGGAAGTCCTTATTACCGTAGCCTGACAAGTCAGTAAGTTGAGTGTAAAATGGTTGGCGGCCATCACCGTCACACAATTGCTGAGAGGTGATCCGTTATTTAAGATGTCCAAGTAACCACCTGCTAATTTGTCGTGTGTTGGGTCGAATTCGGTGTTAATTTTTCCTCGAGTGAGGGTATAGACGATTGGTAGCGTCTTTTCTACTTAAGGAATGGAGGGCGTATATTCAAAGTTTACAACAGATGCAGACTAGTAATATTTCAAAAATAACCTGGGACGTCCCATATCAATTTCCTCCCGAAAGTGAGGTCAAACTGTGAAATGTTGTTTGTGACCGGCACACAAACAGAAGCGCCAACATCTCTAGTAGTATCCAGCTATATTCATTTTGAATCAACATTCAAACGGCTGATATATCATATTTGTAACGCAAACCTGGAACGAATTTTTTGCCATTTGTTCCATTCTGAAAGAATTCATTCTTTTCTCTCTGTCTAATGCGACAGCGGTTTAGGATATTGATGACACTAACTTGCTTTTTGGTATGGTTAATTTTGAATCACATTTAGAGCGTTTTGTGGTAGTTGCCCAAAATACCGGAGATATGTGAAATGCTCACTTCAAACGGATTGTGCCGATCTGTTACACACTGAACAAACTAAATCTTCAGCTCACTTCTCACGTGATGTCGGTTGCACAGACAAACATACAAACAACCCATTCATAGATCATCATGCGCACTCGTAGAATGCCTTTTACATAAATTCGGATAATTCGGTTTCATGCGCAACGGTAAACACGAATTCCCAAAGTTGATCAAATTGTTATCAAGTCCAATTCGAGTTCCACCAGTCATGTCGAAGCGGATGTTCGCTGATAGTGTAATCTATGGAAGTGTTATGCAAATCACTTATTCATGCAGAAAAATTAGACACCGGTTCATAAAGCGACTGAATATTTCAAACGCTCCTTCCGGATGAAATCTTGCAGCAGGATGAAATATGTACAAGTATGTTTGAATTTTTTCAGGGCAGTGCTTCAGCGGCTGTTTGAAACTATTTTTACGACACGGATAAGGGAGTTATCTGCCATTCTCCTCATGGATGCATTTGAAACATCCATCAGTTCAACCACAACATTGCATTTCTAGCTCAAACCTGAGCCTATTGCTTGCGGTTGACCGACGTTTGTGCACGCTCAATTGATTTTCACTATCCAGGTGTAGTGAGAACGACCGATCGCATTGTACTACTGACCCCACTACTGAATAGTAGTGGGGTAGGAGCATGGATTCCGACATTGAAGTAGCTGCGGGAAAATCACAAGAAGAAACATCTCAGTGCGGCATAACATGAAGTGGTTCTCGGTACATACGGGAACTGAGCATTGACGTCTGTGGCAACCGTGACGTTCTGGGATTAGTACTGTACGCAGATGAGTGTTTTGTTTGTTGTCATGTTGAAACGCATAACCCATGTGTTGGTATCCTGGATAAATATTTCTTGCGCCATCCATGGTCCTGGCTGAGGACATCGGAAATTAACTCCAGCTGTTTTGACAAGCAGTTACTTCAAGCAATCGACACAAACGGTTAACACTCAAATCGTTCATTTAGGTTCCTGTCCACATGGCATATGCAAATGCAGGTGAATCTTTCATCATTTTTAGTTAGAGCAATTGCTCTGAAATTTATTTCCCATATGCTTTGATTATATCCTTCATATGAAACGGAGAAGGTTTGGACGGACAAGGAAATGACCTACCGCAGATGGTCGAATCATTCAAATGTTCACTTGAGTTGCCTGTGACCAAAACATGGAACATTGTTAATTGTCGATTAACGCCTCAACTGTCGACTGATATGCAACCAATGAAGCAACTACCATAAATTAACTGCCTAATTCCGCAACGCAGCTCCGCGAATTTGACACACCTACAGAGTTTCGTGTAAAATTCGCCGAAGGTGTCACAAAATTATCCCCAAAACTGCTCACTTCCGATTTCTAACGCACACACATAGTAAATTCTCGCGGTTTTTCTGAATTGGTACAGGTGCACTTGCATTTGTTCTGGTCACAACATTCGCGTATTTCACTTAGATTACACTGAGGGATACATAGATAGTGTAATGAGCGATCGAAACTAGTTAACGCGCACGGATTGAATTTGAAGTGGTCGCTACGTCAACGTCGTATAAGGGGACTCTGAATCAACGGGCAGTCAGACAAACAAAGAGGACAATTGCATTTAAATGTAACTCTATCATCTCTTTGTACACTTGTCCTTTCTGGTTATTCTAATACCGCTGCGTGTTGCGTGGTGAATCCTTGGATACTACCTCTGTCTATTCTTCTGGTTGCATGTTACAATAGTTGTCAGTGAAGTGATCACTGTGGCTGCGACAGCGATAACGTTGAATGACACATTTAGTAGTCAAGTTTGGAAACTGAACCAAATCATCTCGAATAAAAATTTTACGACTTGAAGCTTTCAGTATCCCCGGCAAACCAACCGTGAGCAATTTCCTCTGAGCACTTTTTGAAAGAACGTACACAGGCCAGTTCCTGATTTGTTGAGAATGACCACGTTGGCTCTGCAAATATACGTAACATCCGTGTATGATCTAAACATGATTTATTCAACCTGTAGTTAATTGCTCTTGATCACTCAAAAGCCATTTCACATTGAGCAGGGAGAATTAATGGAATTTCGCAGCTGTTCCTTTTGGTTCTATCCTTTGAAATTCTGAGTGGTCGTTTCTGTAATATGCATCGGTGGAGGTGTCAGTACCTAAATATGATGTTGGACGGTGTGTCCAATGAGACTGCTAATATGGTTCCAGTGCATCTCACAGACAGACTTGAGGCTGACTGAATATTGTAAACCACGAATATATTTGGCGATTGTTTTATTCTGATTCAAATCTATTCCCAGTATAACGTACAAACTGTTGTACCAGCAAACACGAAGATGTTCCCAAACAATCTATTAGAAATGGCCTCATCTAAACCAGTGTGTTATTCGTACACAGCTCCTATAACTCATTTGAGCGAACTTGAATCTAACATGCAACACAGTCGACCCTCCGCGAAGATACGATATATTGGTGCCATGGAAATTGGAAATCTAATTCATTTTGGTCGATATACTGAGAGAACACTAAATGAAAAGCTGACACAAATTATATCATCATCTGACACTAAAACTATCTTTGAACAATGTCCATACTTTGGTCGAAACTACTCAGACCCGTTTTATTTGTTAAGTCGATGGGAATTCAAGGATGTTTTCTAGGTTTCTTCAAGATGGCACAATTCAGCTTACTCGCTCTGTTCTTCTATTTCAACTGCAGAATCTAGCAGATGTTTTGATTTCACGTTCGCCCGTATGACAATCGTTAGCCGTCACCTAGTGCTTGACCAGCAGAAATCATATAGAACCTACGGAAAATTCAGGCGACTGAGAAAATTTTTCAACAAGAGGCATCTGAACAATGAAATGTCATCTTCTTCAGAGTATATGTGGCAACACTCTCGAGGGAGATATCACGGTAATTTCCTCAGTGAACCTCATTCTGAACGTCACCAGCATTTGCCGAAGCCAGTGTGTAAAGAAAATTACTGAATCTGCACAACATTTTTCAAACTTCGAGGACCGGATTTATTTTTGCATTTGTTACGAGGTATCTCACCTACTCTAACCATCACACTTGTGCCACATTAAACTACGATTGCAACCGTGTTGCTCTAAACGTTTATTCCCAAAAAAGTGATCATGTTTCATTTGTGGTAAACTGCAAGTGTCATCTTGAACCAAATGATTGGGAGTTTGCATGCTTTCCTGGCTAATTCGTCACGCGACGTAGGTGGTTCAACAAGGGACGCTGTCAAACGAGAACTTTAGAAAACTATGTCTATGCCAACTGAAAATTGAGCATGGTTAATCATCAAACTGGTGATGGATTTTGATCTACGAGTGCAAGGAACTGGACAACTTCTAGCGAGTGTGTTGTGACCTTAACCGCACTGAATAGAACCGAACTGAACTGGTTCTAATGATTGCATTTTTGTATTATTAATAAATAATTTGGCAGATTTATGCTCAACAATGGCGTTGATGGATTCCTGTGTGAACTGTTCCAGAAATCCTGCCGGGGCAGTTGATCCTCTGGATCATTTCGTGAATTTCATATGAGACAGTGGGACGGGTGAGTAACGGAGTCCAAATGTGAGATTTCCGAGCTCCCGGCGTGACTTCGTAGCTCAGCTGGTAGAGCGCGTGCATCGTTGAGGTATGGTGTTTCTGTCACTGGTTCGAATCCAGCCGAAGCCCTGACTTTTCACAATTGAGTCTCATCTAAGTTTGCATGTTTCTCAGAAAGAAAAATGGATGGATTGAACGATTTAATAACACTTGAAAAACGAACTCATGCTACCAAATATCACACGGTATACTCGTGATCATCAGACGGATTTATGCCTAATTCTCAGAGTCAACGTGATCCAGCTTGCCATGGCGTGATTATATCACATTTGTTATATAATGTTTTAAGCTCACATTTTGATGTATTTCATGGGTACAAGTTTTCAGATATGAATGAATTAGCATAAATTCTGGTTTATCCGGATAACAAATCTAACTAACCTGTAAGCATCGGCGCTGTTCCATGAATTTGTTCCGAGTACGTTTGAAAATCTGCCTACGATTTCACCCTGGTAATTGAGTAATTTGATAATAACTGTAACCATAATGAAGGTAGTGATAGATACTTCAGTCATTCACATAAAGTAAAATAAAGTGGCAATCGATAAATGTTCTGTTTAAATTTGAGTAAACAGAGGAATTTCGTTTGTAAGTTGAGAATCGGTGCTCAAGAAATATACACGGAATATAATTTGAAAAGAATTAGTCTCTCTGTAACCATGAACTGCGCATGACATCATTTACCATTGGCCAATGTTCGTTTCCGAAAATCATTCATGGTATGCCTACTTTGTAATGACCGTTCTAGCATTGCGTATCATACGGATACGACAGGTAGGGTGTGAGTGTTGTCGCGCGAGTGATCAACTCTTTGATTTTAATGAACTCCCTCATAACTCCCTTAACCATCTCACAACGCTGTGGGTTAGCTTTCAAATTGGTGTCTTCATACAAACCAGTTCAGGTGAAATCAGCCCAGGAATCTGAACGTAACCCTCAGCTGGCTGAGAGACCTCATGTCAATTGCAGCGGGCACTCGTCTGACACCTCAGCTATTTTTCAGGTGTAGTATCACCTTCACGTGATGTTAGTAAATGACTATAGATGATGACTTCCTCCACACTAAACTCAGCCATCCACGGTTTCATGTCATTACTTTCCTATAAATGACGTCGAATAACTAGATAAGGACTTAGGTCACGTTATTCTGGCAACGCATTAGGAAGTAGTACGTCGTAGGCTGTTGAGGTAACAATGCGTGAGTCGCCCAGTGCCCGTGATACCCGCTCTCGGGAACTTTCGCTGAGCGCCTTTAAAACCCGTGTTTGTAATTGCTACCAGCCATTTCTGTGGCGGCACTGAACGCGTTTCACCTGCATGTGTATCGCGGATTGCTGATATTCGGTTTGTCTTCATCTGCCTTCTCAGGTATGACCAATATGAAAGTTAAGTATAGATTCTTTGAGATGAATAGACATATCGATTTCCAAACTTGCCAGAGTTTATCGTGTACATTACGGGGAAATTGAATGTTTTGTCAGCGTTAGAATAATAGAACTACACTTACTTATAACTCGATTGTGCACGGAACAAATATCTCTTCTCAATCCAGCCATAGGCTTTGTTTAATTGTGTCAGCGCTGTCGACAGTTTGATGATTGATTACAGTTATTTGTGCTCTGCTGAAATAACTAAGCCTGAAATTTATTTAAGCCGTCGAAGTAAAACTACCGGGTAACAAACAGTATCGATTGCTATAATGGACTTCTCGTTTGGTTAACTTAGGCGTAGCAATATTGGGTATATTGAGTGATTTTGGCATATGCTTTGCACGAAAATCAAAGCAAAAATGCAAACTACTGCCATTAGATTTCATGTGGGAAATTACTTTATGTACATTTATAAACAAGTCGATCAGACTTGACTGTTCGTATTGAATACCGTATGAATCATGTCAAACAGCAAGCGGTTACAGTGTGACAGTCTTACTATTTATCCCGGGTAATAGTATCACGCACACTTGCAATTGCTGTTGCACATTTCAAACTGCTACAGATTTGCGATGTCTTCACTACGACGTTCAGTTCAATGGCAGTTGTCAAAACAGTTTGCTTAGTCCAACATACTGAAGCCTCTGTAACGATTTCCATTACTGTGACCAACGTGTTGCAGTAACTGTTACCAGTTTGCTCACATTTGTATGGGACCGCAGTCAGACCAATGAGATTTGGTGGCTGTGTATACACTACCATCGATTGTCGGAGATGCGGAAGTAAGAAGAATGTGAAGTTTTGCAACTTGCAGACGTTCAAATCAAAGATTCAACCGACCAAATAACAGCCAATTGGACTTTGTGTATAACAAGATATGCACATAGGAAAACAGATTGTAGCACTGATTTGGTCAGATGCAAAATGACCAAATGCCCTGAAAATGAGCTAACAGAGTGAATGTTTGGATTAGTTGGAAACGCTAATCACAAAAGCATGCAAACAAAAACGAATGAAAACATGTTCATCACATCCAATACGCATCATATGAGATGTCCGTATTTTTTCACCGATCCGAGACAGCATGCATCAACTACGTGGGTTCCAGTTCTTATAATCTGTAAAACATACTAGCGTTAGTTGTGTGTGCAATCAACAGGTCGCTTGAAGCTGTACAGCTGAAGTGTAATTTCATTAATTTCATCGCTTATATCCAGAACAAAAACGGCTAGAACAGGTTTCAGATAATTTCGTGAATTAGCATGAGAGTGCATGATGTAAGTGAAGTATGGGGCAGCCTGCTTTCTGGTTTACAGAAGTCGTCTGTGACTGGTTCATTGCCAGTGAGTTGTATGACTTCTCACGTTCGGGATATGAACAATGATTGTTTTAGTACTCATGGCTAATTGAAGTTGCGATTATTTCCTTAATTGTGCGAGCCTACTTGGATGCATTGTTCATGTGATATTATGACTAAAATAATCCGAGATAACAATATACATTATTAGAATTGATAAACTAGCCCCAGCGCTTTTGTGTGTATATTCCGAAATTAGAGCTTTCATAGTCAGGTGTGTATTAACAATGAAATGCTTCATTTTTTTTCCTCAGCTCGTCTCAGAATATACAAAGTGGGATGTTTGACGTTGTCCAGTCGTCTGTCATCTAACACTCAAAAATGTTGAAATATCAAAGGTGGTTAGTGTGATCTATTCCATTTTAAAGTTAAGCGCTTCACACAAAAAATGATGATCAACATTGAGATTTTGTGTCGAGTATACGAAAATTAATTGGGGAATCAATGTGACATTTCAATTTTGGGCTATTTCTAATTTTATCGACATCAAAAGACTATTTTCCCTGTTTCCGATAAATAATCTCTTCACATTCCATTACAAGTACTCAGTCAATTTTGAGTGTGTGTGTGTGTGCACATCAGTGTATGATTTAGTTCACATGGTGCGTTTCCGGATTGTCTATCCAACGATCAGTTCATTTCATGCCTAATCATTGAAACACACCTCGGCTGGTAGTGGAATGCTCAGCTAACCTTCGTGTTGTTTCTACTATTTCTTTCTAACTAGCTTTGCCAGATAATCCTACAAGGTATACTTGTTAGGAGTCGAGTTACTATCTCAACGCTAGTATCTACAACTACAAATCAGTATGTTCGACAAAATCCAGCAGTAACATTTTATTTACACACACTCTCTGCCCGTTTTTTTTTACTATCTGATGTGTGCTAAACTCCGTTGATAATATTTCTGAGTACATCATCAAAGTGAAATCCAATGGCTGTTTGAATGAAGCTAGTTCCATCCAACTGATAAACTGATACTACAAAAGCCTCTTAGAATCTTGCAGTTTATGTCTTAAACATAGACCATGTGTATTGACCACGAATAGTGTTTGCACTACTGAGCTAGGCATAGTCAGTTTCACAATAACTGGTAGTTTTGTAGAAATCTACAGTTTCACTTTTGTACGCAGTATGAAGGACTAAGTTTATTCGCCAAATGAATTTCTCGGAGTCCATTGTGAAGTAACGTATTGCGTACAAAATAAATGTTAGTATTTTTGTACATACATACTGATGATGTTACTTACTATTCCAACACACACATAATGGCATCAACAAACAACACGAGCATCCATTGCAAAATCAATCACTAACAGCCAATAACGTCCTTGTTATTCGTGTTCAACCTCCGAGTTGAATGTAAGTGACTACTGAAACTTACATGCAACTGACTATATTCTATCTGCCTCGGTCGAGGGCTCTCGGGAATCTCGGCCAAATCACACATCCCTATGTCTCATCTGATTACCATCCACCTTTGGCTGACCAGCGAAACACTTTCCACACAAATCGCTCGTGGACATGTGAAATATTCTGAGCCCCCTCCTTGTTACTCATTTATCAGGTGAAATGGATCATTTTGACGCGGATGGCTGGATTTGTTGAAGATATTTGTTCCACCTCCCTCCGAGTAGATGGTGCCAGTATCATTTTTCTGCCGATCAACGAACGTTCACGCTTACAAACGTCATGCGTCTCAAAACCACCAAAATGCTAACGCTTGTCATCAATGACGGCCTAATTCTCCCTTTTCATCACTTCCGGGTATACCGACATTCCTGTAGGTGCAGTTCATTAACATAAGAGTGATGGAAAGGCAGCACACAGTCAGGATGTCAGATTATCCGTCTAAGTGGGTGTTGATGTCTTAAATGGTCATTTGCGCAAAACAGTCCGACCGTCCAGCAGTCGACCGTGACCGCGGACGTATCATCCAATACGGTTGAAATACTTTCTGTTTACTTCAAATGTCCGATGTTGTTTCGAAAACATCGACTACACGGAGCAATGACCCGAGTCAGACATTATTGTCTTATTTAGAAACCCGATGTCTTTCGTCTCACACTTCAGACTTTTGTGTCAAATACTCGGGGCGAGATTTCAAATCACCCCTTTTCTGCGGCAAAAACGACCGGGAGGTATCAGAGGTTATCGCTGCCTCGACAGATGAGTCCAGTCATTTTCAATATTCTCCTTTTGCTCCTAACTTTCTCCCTTATATCCATGTCCTACGACCAATCTATCAGCAAGCCGAATTAACGCACACTTTTTCGAGCCTAGAACTAGATGTTTGCCGTGTCTCCAAAACACGCCTTTGCAATTGCTAGCGTTGTCATTCGCCTGAATTTATCCTCAGGCGATGCTATGGATTAATGATTTTCTCTCAAGATCTCTGGTGATGATGAAGCAGGATCTGGCGAACAGGCTAAAAATGGAGAAGGCATTGAGCTACAAGGTAGAGCAGAGCCCACTTGATTGAATCCCTATGAATGGCGACCTGTGTGCCATCAGACTCAGCGCTTCGGTGAAGGTCGGTCTGTACATACCTTAAGAACGTATTTATCATATCTGCATATGCTCCCACAGTCAATAATTCGGATGCTATCAAGAACGCTCATTGTGCTCCTTATGTTCTTCTGAGACGAACAAAACACCCATACATCTTTATGACTGCTGTTTGTTGGAAGACATATCTTGTTCATCTTACTTCAAAGAGGATGGGGTTAGGCAGTATTTTGATGTCCGTCCTCAACACACTGGTAGCGGCGACCAGCTGTCAATTATTTTCATTTCATAGACTCCCTATATTAACTTATGTATTTCAGCACAATCGACGACAATATGTCCTGTGGAGACCAACCGTGAACGCAGATTAATCATATGGCCGTCAGCAGTCGGCGACACCACTTCTTCGAAGATTATCGTTTACTTGAGATTAGCCACTAGAACTCAGTGCATAATGTTTTGCATACCCACCTCGCTTCATCGTTTGCCTAAAGATCATCTGTTGGCGAAAACAAAGTACTCAGTTAGAAATTGAGCAACAGTGGTACACGAAACGCCTATCGATCAACACTGATAGTTAAACGACTCGGGCCACAACAGTGAAGTGATCCAAATGAGTGCTTTACATGAGCACCTATACAAACCCCTTGCAAGGAGATCTGTTCCATTGGGACACCGCATATGTGGCAGGATTGGATTTCTACTGTTTCAACGGAACTCGTGAACAAACGTCGATTGGTCTCTCTGATTCCGAATATTACAAGGACCGCCATTAACCGAAACACCTAGGAACTGTGAAGCTTACTTCTCCCATCAAGTCAAAGGGATAGTGAAGACATTTTTATCAGGGAATGACATAGTGCTGTTTTCCCTGACTTCTGTTTGTAGTTGGCTGTGACAAAAGTTTAGTGAGATTGAATGTTTAAAGGATGTCTCACATGTTTCATGTCGTGGCAACTCAACGGATGAGCTGACCAATTTAAAGATTAGTTCAATTGGCCTAAAGCAGCCAATTCAACCGTTAATGATGAATATTGTAAGAGTCCTTAAGACATCTTCGACTATCCCTCGTCAAAAAACAAATTAGTTTTGGAACTCAGGTCACTGAAACGTAATACAACTGCAGGGCCTTCTCTCTCCAGCTCTTTTCAAAAATAATGGTGAGAGTTTGTCTTGGCTGGTTACAATGCTCCGTTCCATATGGGAGACTGAAGTGTTACTTTATGACCGGTGCCTGTCAATAATCATTCCCAGTTTCATATGAGAGTCAAATGTGTTGGCCTTGTCTCTGTCAGAACTACGAGTTTAATAATGCGGCGGCTTCTGAAACACAAGGAAAACTTAGTGAAAGAACAGACAGGTTTCTGACCTGGTTGCGGGTGTGTCGATCATATCTTAATTTTGCAACAGACATTGGTGTATCAACACTTATTTTCTCAAACAACAGTCGTGATACTTTTTAATCTGAGAGCTGCCTTTGACTCAGTTGTTTGAAATGGTCTGTGGAGCAGTCTCGGTCGCAGAAGGGTCTGATGTGTGTCAGTATATTGAAATCGTTATGTACTCACTTTGAATTTGGAGTGCGCATTGATGGGCAATTATTTCACGCATTTTTCACTTCAAGTGCCTTTCCTGATATGAAGCTACTCACGCTGGGGTTTCCTTCAATACAGCATTCCCAGTTTTTAAGCTAAGGTCCACAGGGTAGAATGAGCAACTTGGTTTGAGAACGTTGTCTGATATAGCGAAGCGTAGAAATCAGGAGGGCTCGTGTTGCGAGTCCTTGTGCATCGGTATAATTTCTTCTCCCCTTGTCTCCTTGTTCTTCTTTAACTACCACAATACCTTTTTGTTATCTACTCAAGCATGTGCATATCGGAAGAAGAAAAACCAGAAGGTTTTGTGGAAGGTAAATGAAGGGGAGGTAGACTGCGAAAACAATACACCGATGCAGATACACAAGTGACCTTCCGCAAAGCCTGGTTGGTGAATACCGTCTGTCCGGTCGATGAGTTTTGAGCCATCCAGACAGCTAGTTGGGAAAACATTTTACCATGTCAGTATGTCGCAGTCATTGGAAGAATTTTTATCCACAATGTCATTGCTTCTTCTTTTTCTCTTTTCTGAAGCTCTGTTGCTTTCTTGTTTTCGTTTTTCCTTAGTTATATACTTTTATTGTTCAGCTTCTTTGTTGACAATTATCAGGACCAACGACAGTCTGAACCTTAGTGCCCATGGGCATGGCTCGCATCTGAAAATGATGATGATGACATGCGGATTACTTGGCCCTAACTTCACAGATTATGCAGATTAATGATTTCTTCAATTGATCGTCTATATCGCAGTTTCTTAAATGCTCCCAGTCAACTATCGCATTGCTCATGTGATTATCTCATTGGATGATTTTTAGACAAAAAGCTCGCCACATTTCTTTCAAATTTTCACCCGTGTGATGCATGTGACCTAGTTAAAAATGTTTAGTTAGATTGCGTTTAATATTTTCGTGGTCAGTTTCATATTCGCAGTTGAATTTAATCAAGTGACGCTTGTTTACAGGGTTATAAGACGTGATTTATTCACGTGATTTTCTCACTTTACTTTATCTGGACAGTTTGGTTGTCAGTGTCACCTGATTGCCGTTGCTTACACCATCTTCATTCGAATGCGAGTTAGTTTTTCAGGCATTTTCGGGCTCGCGAGCTGTGGACAAATGATATTGGGAAAACGCATGTGATTGCAGCCCAGGTGGTTGCTCCACGATGTGACAGTGTGTAACAGTGGCATCATCTATAAGTATCCGCTGTGTGATCGATCTGTGTCCATGGTTGAGATATACAGAGTGGTCTCTGTGGGGCACATTAGTTATCTTGAAGTGCGGTACTTTATACTTGGAGACGGTTGGCTGCACACTTGATATTGGATAACCCGCTGTCACACCGATCGCTGTGAAACAGATTTAGTTTTTAGTACTCCATGCTGGTTTTTAATCCATGTCTTTTTTTGTCCCCAGCATGCAGATTGAACGGGCTAATCTTTTGGCATTTGCTCGCATGGTCATCAGGGATGTACTCCAAACTGCTTCCGAGAATCCACATGTGATAATGTACGAAGATGATCCTAATGCCAAACCAGCTGTGATAACTGCTGTAAAACGCCTCCTGATAATTGTTGAGCACTGTTTGTGTCATGGTCTACGTCGCAGCCTGCCGGTCAGTGAGGACAACAACTACAGCGGCGATGTGTTTACAAATAGCGGGTTCTTGCGCCATTCCAATGCAATTTTCAAACGTGCAAAGGACCGTTGTTTCGCCGATACCAGTTTCCACGGTCAGTCTTGTCTTCGGCCTGATCCTTGGCTTGTGTTACTTCATCTTGAACAATTAGTGACCAGTTGCAACCGCTTAAGTGAAACCGTGAATACAATGTCAGAACTTTGTACTGGTCTCGGGAGGTCCCGTGTATGGATACTTCAAGCTAGGATGCAGAAGGTGAACTTTCTATTCGTTTATTTGTATTAAAGTAGTCTGGCTTTTGTATATTGTTGTGCGTCCATTTTAAGGGCATTTTACTTTCAGTCTTCAATTATACTTATGGTTTGTGTTACATGATCATACCCTCTCCTCATCTCCAACAGCTTGTGAGCATGCTTTCCTGTCTCGTTTTTTTCCAGCTTTGCAATCGACGATGCCCTGCGCAAAGCTCATCGGTGGTTGTCTGAAACACTCCTCAGGAAACAGAATCTTTGACCTAGACTGTGCCGGTTACCTCGTCTTGTTTGGCAGCCCAAAACGCCCTATACATTTTGGCGATCAGGGTACTTGTTCGACCTTTATCCCACGATGCTCATTGATGGCGTGGTGACCTTCACTATCAGTTTTAATAACCGCACTTCGATCTTCTGATTTAAGAATGTATGTAGGTAACTATGCACTGTATAAATACCTTCTATTTTCTCCCGGTCGCACACGTTTTTAGCGTGGGACAGAGTGACTGTTCGCACTCGTCTTTTCGTTTGACTTAGAGGTCGTTTTCGGGGACAGTCGTGTTAATCTCGGGACAAAGATTGTTCGTTTTCAAGAAAAAGGAAAATTAAATTTCTTTCAAGCGCATTGCTACTGCTACACAACCCAGCTTCTCCTCCCAGGCGTTTACAATAAAGTTCCAACTCTGTTGTTGACCAATTGAATTAAATTTCAATCTGAACACCACCTACACTTGATCACGACCTTCGCCTCCAGATAGCTGGCCCGCTTCGCTAGGAAGTAACAGACTCGAATTTCGGTTCGATGCTATTGAGATAGCTTTTTCCCGTCTGTTTTATGCAGCGACCCACTGGTGAACCGGGTCACTTCCGCCTTGTACCCAGAAAATGCCAATTTATTACTAAATCAGGCTAATTACATAACATTTTATATGAAACAGAGTTGTCAAGGCAAAACAGACAAAAACAAGTAGCTAGTTTGGGTGAAGTCAGACACGTCATCGGCATACACGGAAACAACGTTTTGGTACGATTACGTCACCATTATGACGTCACTGGAACCATGACGGTTTGATCGGTCATGGTGTGGGTGGTTGTCCATGGCAACTTCAACACCTGGACGTAGCCGTGAGCACCATCCAGCCTGGATCAGCAGCGGAGTCACCAAGACAAGTACAAGCGCGATTGTTTCACACCTCGTTGATACACACCATACTGTCAACCTGGACTCTTGTTTCCGTCCAATTTACCGAGTCAACGCCGGTCACTCAAAAGCTGTAAGATGCCGAACTTGAGCCACAGCAGAAGCGATTGGAATTCCATTAAGAAATCCACTTTTGTGCGCACAAAAGCGCTTTGTTCAGGCATTGAAGTTTTCATGGCTAACCACCCACACCATGACCGATCAAACCGTCATGGTTCCAGTGGCGTCATAATGGTGACGTAATCGTACCAAAACGTTGTTTATGTGTATGCCGATGACGTGTCTGACCTCACCCAAGCTAGGTACTTGTCAGTTTCGCCTTGACAACTCTGTTTCACATTGTTATCTAATTAGCCTGATGATGAATAATCGAAAACGAGCTTGTTCGCTACATTGTTGTTTCCTGATTATTACTGAATCTTTCTTCTTCGGTTATCTAATTTTGCAGTCGTCGATCGACGTGCTCGCTTTCCTTCTTGGTATCCCAATGTTTGCATTCGCTCTCCGTTTGTTTTGCATTTGGTTGCAGTATCCTTTCAAATTCCTTGCTACATGCATATGGATATGCAGTCGCTTTTAGGTGACATGCATGTTTATGACACTGATAAACAGTAACTACGAATGACCCTAGGAATTGCATTTAAATTTAAATCTCCTGCATTAGTAATTAAGAGAAGACCTCGGACTGATTGCAGTATGCAGTTTCTCTTCACGGAACAAGAACACGTACTTATAGATGTATTTCAGCAATGAAGACATCGGAATCTGCCATTGGCTGATCTCAGTAGCACATACAAAGTCACCAGCCTTTATCTGATTGGTTCAATACAGG
>JTDE01005140.1:0-20073 GCA_014338405.1 Paragonimus skrjabini miyazakii
AATATACCCATCTACGATAAAATCTACCGTCTGCCTTCAGCAAACCGGCAGTGTTTTAAACCACTAACGATTTCTACAGCATCACCCATCGTTAAGTTATTCCCGCGGGGGATCAGCTATCTCAACACTCATATTAGGCTTCTGGCAAGGACAATTCATTTGTCGAACCAACGCGTTGTCCATCTTGTTTCCGCCAGGATATCCTTAACATTCAGGACCGACCCAGACACAATCTCTGTCGCTCATCTATACCAGTGCATTTTTCTGTCACAGTACATCTCAGCCGGCATCGGACCGTGCGACGTCGTAAGCATGCTTACGACGGTAATTGTTCATTGTTCATTGATAGAAGGCAGGAGTCGCTGACTGTGTTAGCCTCTTCTTTGAGCGTCTCGACGCCGGAGCAAACAGGGTTAACTATCCTCTTTCTTCCACCGCGCCATCATATGCTCATTTAAGAGCATCTTGAAGCCCACATCAATGGGTGCTAAAACCACCTGCGCTGGTAGCGCATTCCAACTATTGACGGCCCGCCGTGACAGTCGAAATACGGCATGAAGTCGTCCCGATCGTCGTTTGTAATGCAAAAGGAACAGGATTAGCATCAATGCCTTCGCTGCGATGTGACTCCTGTTTGCCCGCTCGTTGGGACAAGGCACTTTTTCCCAAAAAATCGCATTATTTGCAAGGGAGATGGATTTCTTCATTTCCTGGGAACTAGAAAGCTCGCCAGAATTTCGGAACGTCCAGGGGGTTATGCTAGCTTCTGTTTGGTCCAGTTGGCGACCTAGGCCCAAGGCCGATGCAAAACTATAAATGCTGTAATGTGTGACCGAAACCAGCAGGCGCGCACATGTTGAATTTGAGTTGGTGACGAAGCGTGCTGCTGTGTTGTCGGCGCCTTTCTAGTTTTCGCTTGTGTAAGTTGTGTGCATGGCTTACTGGGCATTCGGCTCATGCTTGCTTCTTGTTGTATCCTTTTTCAGGACTTGTTGGATCCCCTTCTTCGGAAGAACGCTGTCTTCCGGTGTCCCCACGTCGTTCCAAAGTTGATCAGTAAGTGTGTTGGACAGTCAGAGTAAAGACAGCCGGCTTGCATGCTGCAATACAGTTGCTGTAAATCACGATTTTGCCTTCGGTCTGAGCAGCGAATAAAGCTCGTTCGAAGGCCGTCTTTTTCCATACGTGTTGGGGGTTCAAAGTTGCGAGAGTTGCGTTCCGATAGTTGAGCTCTGATTTTCGTACCGCTTTGCAATATCGTTGCGTTCGTTCGTGATAGAGATACTGCTCGTGGTCTTGTGTTTGTTCTTGCCCTTCTCTATCAGGTGGGGTCGTAAAAGTTGGCGACGAGCACTACTTCTAATCAATGTCGTTAGACGCTGCTGACGTTAAGCTGCTGTTGCAGCAACAGATGAAGCTTATGGAGATGCTTGCCGAACGTTTGTTCAATACGAATGTGAGCCAATCCGCGTAATCTGGTAGTGCGCAATCCGTTGGCAACTGGTATCTCCGAGTTCGCTTACGACCCGCATGCGAACGTGAAATTCGATTCTTGGTTCCGTCGGTACAATGATCTGTTTCGTATCAAATTTGCCAATCAGGATGACTCTTGGAAGGTCTGACTTTGCCTCCGCAAACTTGGTCCTGCGGAACACGAGCGGTACACCAATTTCATCTTGCCCAAGAGCCCACGTGACCTCAGCTTCAATGAGACGGTCAATATTCTGTCGCAGATATTTGGTGACCAGTCTTCCCTATTCAATTTGCGGTACCATTGCCTCAAGTTAACCAAGCGGGACTCAGATGACCTTGTCACCTACGCTGGCATCGTGAATCGTGAGTGCGAGCGGTTCAAGCTATCCTCCCTCACGGAGGATCAGTTCAAGTGCCTCATCTTTGTCTGTGGCCTCCAATCTCCCACTGATTTTGGCCTTCGCACGCGCCTGCCCAATCGGATCCAACAAGATGAGTCAGTTACCTGCAGGACCTCACTACTAAAGGCTATCGACTGCTCAACCTTAAACATGACTCTGCCTTAGTCCTAAATTCTGTTCAGTTCACAGCCTCTGTCAACACAGTCAAAAGTCCAAGGCAACAGCAACAACCCTCCCCAACGAACCGCCCAGTCAACTACGCCTCCAGGAAGACGCCGCCCTCTCCTTGTTAGCATTGCAGCTCACGGCACTACACTCGTTACTGCCCTTTCCAGCAACACCGCTGTCAGTGCTGCAATAAGGTGGGCCACAAGGACGGTTATTGTCACGCACACCGGGCAGTCAACGCGCAACCAGCAAGTGGCCAAGCCCACCTAAATCCAAGCCAACCGCCAGGTCCAGCAGTTTTCACGCCTTTTTCAAAGTAGATGTCGCCTCGCGCAGAATGTTCGTGTCCGCACTGATCAACGGACACCCAGCTCGTCTCCAGTTTGACGCTGCGTCTGATGTCACCATCATCTCTAATCGACTTTGGAAATCAATTGACCGCCCACCAGTTCAGCTGACATCTCAATCCACCGCCAGCGCCTGTGGCGGCACAGTGCAATTAACTGAGCAATTGGATTGTCGTGTCAGCTGCAAAAACAAAACCATCGATGCAGTCTGTTATCTGTCTGATTCAAATCTCAACCTACTTGGTCTCGATTGGCTTCAACAACTTGGCCTGGCAGAACTACCGATCACTGACATTTGCAACCGACTGCAATCCTCCACAGCGAATTCGCCACGCATTGCGGATGAACTCATTCGACGTTTCAAGTCAGTGTTCGACGAAAGTCTTGGTGGCTGCACTTGTGCTCAAGCGGTTTTGCAACTCAAACCTGCCGCCCAACCTGTTTTCTGCCCAAGACGTCCCGTACCATACGCTACTTTACTTCTTGTCGACCAGGAATTCAAACGTCTTGAGGATTTGTGAGTGCTGACACCTGTCACCCACTCATCCTGTGCAGCCCCCATCGTTATCGTGAAGACGGCCAATGGATCAGTTCGTATCTGCGCTGATTTCTCCACCGGGCTGAACGCTGCTTTGGAGGCTAACTGCCATCCGCTGCCCGTCCCTGAAGACCTGTTCACGATCCTTAACGGTGGAACGTGCTTTGCCAAGGTCGATCTGGCCGATGCATACCTGCGGGTCGAAGTGGCTCCACAATCCCGTGGTCTGCTGACGATCAACACACATCGCGGTCTGTACCAGTACACCAGACCGCCATTCGGTGTCAAGACCGCCCCAGCCATTTCCCAGCAGATCATGGATGCCATGCTATCCGGCCTTCCGTGCATGGATTCCTACCTGGACGACATCATTGTATCTGGACGAACGCGTGACGAACTTCGAGAACGAATCGTGGCCGTTCTCCAACGCATCCAAGATTACGGGTTTCGGCTTCGAGCAGACAAGTGCCAGTTTTTCATGTCGTCCACCAAGTACCTCGGCTTTGTCTTCAACCCTACCGGCTACCCCCAGGACCCTGAGAACATTCGTGCTATCCTGCACATGCCACCTCCGAAGGATGTTTCATCTCTTCGCTCGTTCCTGGGTCTCGTCAGTCATTACGGCTCTTTCTTGCCTTCGTTGCAAGACGTCCGAGCGCTTCTGAATCAGCTTCTCAGAAAGGACACACAATGGCACTGGCCGCCGGAGTGCGCCCAAGCTTTCGACAAAACCAAGTCCACGCTGGGATCAGACATTCTGCCGACTCACTTCGATCCCAGCCTCCCTATCGTCGTTGCCGCAGACGCCTCCAACTTTGGTGTTGGTGCCGTGATCTCTCAAGTCTTCCCCGATGGGTCTGAGAAAACCATCATGCATGCTGCACGCACTCTCACTGGTGCAGAGAAGAACTACGGTCAAGTGGAGAAGGAAGCCTTGGCACTCATCTTTGCTGTGAAGAAGTTCCACAAGATGATCTACGGTCGCCATTTTACCCTTCTAACGGACCACAAGCCACTTCTCTCCATCTTCGGCTCAAAGAAGGGTATACCTATGTACTCTGTCAGCCGACCGCAGCGCTGGGCCACCATCCTCGTTAACTACGATTTCGACATCTGCTATCGTCGAACTGAGGATTTTGGCCGGGCTGACGCCCGCTGAAGAAGACACTGTCATCGCCACTGTATCCCTTGAGAACGACATACGCCAAACGCTTCTCGACGCAATCCGTGCAACACCAACTACGGCGTCTGACATCAAACTCGCTTCGCAAGCGGATCGCGTGCTGCAACAGGCAATCAACTACGTCCAAACTAGCTGGCCATCAACTCCAACAGCCGGTGAACTCCACCAGTTCTACCAAAGACGCGAATCCATTTCAGTCGTCGACTCCTGTCTGATGTTCGCCGATCGCGTCGTCATTCCTTCTTCGCTACGTCAATCTGTTCTCAGATTGTTTCATTCAGGACACCCTGGTGCCGGACGTATGAAACCAATCGCCCAGAGCTACGTCTACTGGCCTGGCCTCGACAACCAGATTGAAGATCTGGTTAAGCAATACGGCCGCTGCCGCGAAGCCGCCAAGAACCCACCGCCCGTCGAACCCCAGCCGTGGAAGCAGCCCGATCATCCGTGGTCACACCTCCATGTGGATTTTGTGGGACCCACCAACGGTATGGTATACCTCATTCTGATGGATACATACTCCAAGTGGCCTGAGATCGTCCCGCTGACGCACGCTACAACCTCAGCCACCATCAACAACCTACGGCGCATCTTCAGCCAACATGGCCTTCCGGAGACACTTGTCTCGGATAGTGGATCGCAATTTACCTCGGTCCAGTTCAAGGAGTTCTGCACTCAGAACAACATTCGACATCTGCATTTGCCACCATACCAACCACAATCCAATGGTCAAGTCGAACGCTTCGTCGACACCTTCAAGAGAGCACTTTTGAAGTCTCGCGGGGAGGGACCAACCGAAGGAGTGTTCCAAAGGTTCTTGCTCACTTACAGAACCACCCCGAGCCCAGCAGTTCCCAATGGACTCTCGCCTGCAGCAGCTCTCATGGGCCACAAGCTGAGGACAAGGTTCGAAGCAATGATTCCGGTGTAGAAACTCCCGGGAGATACGCAGCAACATCTTCGACGTGGATTTACCGTCGGCGACCTAGTTTATGCAAGGGACAATCTCCCAGGTCGCCCCCACTGGATAGCAGCAACTGTGAAGCAACGGAATTGTACGGTCCTTTACGATGTCAACGTCAGAAGCGGCATCTGGGTGCGTCACCGGAACCAACTTCACCCATGCCATTCCACCAATAGTGGACAAGCTCAGAACCGACTGCCTTTGGAACCACTTCTCGACACCTTCGAGATCAGTCGCCACACAGTAAAGGTTCCCGCACCGGCTACTTTAACAACCTCAACCCCTAGACCGAGCAGAGAGCTGACAGCCTTGCAGCCAAGGCGATGGACGAACCGGAAACGCAAGCCAACGTGCCCAATGCAGCTCGAACCTCGTCAACGACGGTACCAATAGAGCGCAATAGGGGAAGTGTTGGGAGAAGGCACTTTTTCTCACAAATTCGCATTATTTGCAAGGGAAATGGATTTCTTCATTTCCTGGGAACTAGAATGCTCGCCAGAATTCTGGAACGTCCAGGAGGTTACGCTCGATTCTGTGGTCCATTCAGTGACCTAGGCCCAAGACCGACCCAAACCTATAAATACAGTTGCTGTTAATCACGATTTAGCCTTCGGACTGAGCAGTAAATGAAACTCATTTGAAGGCCGTCTTTTTCCATACTTGTTGGGGGTTCTAAGTTGTGAGCGTTGCGTTCCGATATCTGAGCTCTGATTTTCGTACCGCTTTTCAATATCGTTGCGTTCGTCCGTAATGGAGATACTGCTCGTGGTCTTGTGTTTGTTCTTGCCCTTCTCTATCAGGTGGGGTCGTAAGACCACTGGCGCACACTCACTTTCGATCTCCATCGCTCATTTGTTATTGCGGCACCACAAAGGACGTTTTAGGCCATACGAGATCGTTTGCACACGTTTGCGAATGATCATTCACCTTGTTTGTGTAAACCATGAATATCTCCAGGTCAATAGCACCTTCCTATTAAACGACTTCATGGTTAACACTACCGAGACCAAACGTGCGTCATCTACCTCATCTCACTCGTACTGGTGACAATTCGCAAGACCAGTCTGAGGATACCTGCCAGTTCAAACATCGCGTCGTTAATAATCCATTTGTCGATTTCTAACCGACGCGCGTTCTTTGCATAGGGTCTTACATATTAACCGTCTTTAGATTTTTATGCTGAGTTCCAACACTTTTACTGTATATCCACCAGAACTTGACTTACGTAACCATAAAAGTGGTTCTTTTGGAAACCAACAAACCGTTCTAAATGTTGCATACGGTCAACTCATATACCGGGTGAGTTACATATTTCTTTCAGGCTGCTTGCTTCCCATATGCTTGTTTACAATTCACACATTTTAGAACGCTCGAATATGTTTGCTGAACCTCCAAAGAACTCGTCCGATGACCATTCAATGGAAGTTGCCTCAAGCTCATGTCTTCCGGCCTACATCGGACGTCTCATCCTGATTGCATTTGTACACTTTGCAATTTTCAGGGTTTTATATTGCAGAGGCGTAGCGGCTAAGAAGGAGGTACTGTGGTGGACAAGCGGATAGGCGCTAGACCCTCGCCCACTAACAATTTAAAACACCTTTCTTGATGAGCAATCAAAACGTAGTCCCAACAGGCATCGAACAAGAGAGCGCAGTGGAGTCAGGAAACAACCCGTATAATTCGAGCAATGTTTGGAAGTGTGATTAGTAGTTAGCTCTGGCCTAGTCTGGGACGAACGGCAGCAACCAAGAAGAGAAAGAAGAAAAGTGCGAGATGGGCCTCGGTCCACTCAGCGACGCTCAAAAGCGCGCCCCGCGAAAAATGCATGGAACCTTCGAGTGCGTTAAACCATGCTCGAATAGGTCTGGGTTAAAGGACCATGAAGAATGGAATAGTATAGGAGTAGTTAGAAAGAAGGCAAGCATTCGCTGCGTGCAATTAGTTGCACGACTGGAGAAATTGGCACTGAGTTCATAGCAGGCCTCCTTATGCAGGCGTACACAGAATCATGCGTACAGAACAGACACGCGGGAAAACACGGTTGCAGCCGGGATCCTTGGAGGAGCTACACGATCGCTTGTCGCTGCAGTACAATGACGCTATCTATGTCAAGTCTCTGTCAACACCCAACTGACACACATCGACCGCAACGTCGTGGCGTATATCGACGAGCAAATCGACTCGGGAAGAGTCCACCTGGTTTTCGCTCTGCGCCCTGCATACACGCATTCATTAGGCCTCAGCACGCACCATCACCAGTATGGCTTGCGACTGTATTCTCCTCACGTGAGGCTCGTCACAGCACGGTCAGCACCTATGTGAACACAGACCACCGTCGACAGTAATACACGTAGTGACTCGACAACCTCGGAAGTATGTAACTTCTCCGCTTCACTGTCACATGCACCAGTCTGTACACTGAGCTCGGTAGTTCACACTATTTACACACAGGATTGGTTTCGCTCTAGACTGGCGCAGTAGCATAAGGCGGGGAACCTTGTAGTCCTAGGTCTTTAATTTGTACTCATGGCATCGGCAGTGCCATGAATAAAACCACATGGAGTGAACCCACATCTATACCTACGGTTAAATGATCAAAGGTTGCCTACCGCTACCCTCCTGGAGGGATGCTTGCATAGTGACCAGAGATAATTTGGCTTTCCTGAAGATTCCGGCCACAACCATGTTTTCCTGTCTGTTTGTTCCGTACGCATGATTTTGTGTAGCCTGCTACAGGCATTATATGATCTCAGTGCCAATTTCTTCAGTCGTGCAACTAATTGCACGCAGCGAATATTTGTAGGGATTAAGTAAATGATACTTTTGATAGCCGCACTCAACTGTACACTTGTGTTGACCTGGAGGTTTCGCTTGCCTGCCTGCGGTATGATGTGTGAAATAGTTCCAAAACTTATAGATGTATATTGTGCCTAGGGTATTAAAAAAGTTCGCATGATGCATGTTGTCTGATTGTTTGTCTGCATGCCATGTGACTGAGGCGCGAACCCGAACGCACATCTGTGTTACACACTTCCGGTTTAATCGCTCGTCGACGGCCGGTCTCTAGCCTCTCTAGCTAACTTACGTGTCGGTGTCCTTTTCTAGCGTTTTGAGACCTTTTGTATATTTCGAGTGGTGGATATTCGGTCTCTTCTCTCACCCAAGTAGCAAAACGTCGAGGGGCCCGAGCGGGCCCCACGCGGGCATCGGCGGGCAATGGCCTTTTGTATTTCGCGTCTGGTTAGATCGTACCTGAGGAAAACAACTTAGTGCGGCGTGCACTAAATTGGTGAGCCCGAGTTATAATCAGTTTTCTTTCAGAATTTTTATATTCGGTCTCTTTTCTCAACGGCCTTTTAACACTTCGCGTCTGGCTAGTTCGTACCTGAGGAAAACAACTTAGTGCGGCGTGCACTAAATTGGTGAGCCCGAGTTATAATCAGTTTTCTTTCAGAATTTTTATTTCCGTTCGCTATAAATTGGTGAGCTTGTTCGTGTAATTTTCTTTCCCACAGGTATATCTTTGGTATAATGGTGAGTCACTATTTTTGTATATTTCATATATGCTTGTTTTTTATACTCGTTTCCCCATCCATTCCGCTATAATGGATGCTCAACCTTACGTTTTGCCAGACGCCTTGGTCAGTGCACTAGCCGTATCATTCGCACCATTTTGAGAGAACAATTCTAAGTCGGGGTCTGCCCAGTTAGAAGCCACATTCGCGCCACGACAAATCAGTTCTCAGCTAACCCGTTTTCACCACGTAGTTGCGGCACTTCCACCTCACGTCATTGACGAGGTGGAGTTACCGGGCTCCACGAAACCTTACGAACAACTCAACTTAGCCGTAATTAAGCGCGTTGGTTTGTCAAACCGCCAACGTATTTCTCAGCTTTTGAGTGCGACTGGGCTCGGTGACCGCAAACCATCGCAGCTCCTTTATCACATGCAACGGTTAGCAGGTACGATACAGGTAGAAGAGGCTTTTCTTAAAGAGATGTGACTCCAACGTTTGCCCAAGGATATGCAAAGCCTCTTCAGCGCAAACCCGTCAGCAACCTTGTCGATTTTAGCCGACACAGCCGACTGGATTGGGGAAACATACGACACCACTGTTTCCCAACTCGCTTCGAGTAGTCAGGGCGCGATTGCCACTTTGACTGCTCAAGTAGCGAGCCTAACTCAGCAACTGCAGGCTTTAACGACGCAGCGTTCGAGGTCACGCTCGATTACACCCACTTGACGTTACAACAGCCGCTCAGGGTCGCGTGTACTTCACCAACCGCCACCGAACGCTAACCCCGATCACTGCTGGTATCACCAGCAATTATACAATAACGCCGGACGATGCCGACGGCCTTGCACTTTTGGCCCAGTCAGCAAACAGGGCAGCCAAATTCTTATGGCTACCGACGTAGCTCATCCGCCCGGTCGTCTGTTCTTTCTTAAAGATCACGAGTCGGGAATCCGCTACCTTATCGACACAACGTGATCCCATCTGAAGCTCACGACTTGAACAGATCGGTCACATCTAACCTTCGCGCGGTCAATGGAAGCACTATTATAGTGTTCGGTCAGCGCTCTCGCAAGCTCAACTTAGGTTTTCGTAGGCCCTTGCGCCGGATCTTTACGATCGCCAACGTCCAAATGGCGATAATCGGCATCGATCTTCTCCAGCACTTTGACCCTTTGGTAGACTCTAGACGACGCCGTCTAGTCGATCAAACGACAAAGCTTACCGTTACCGGGATTTCAACCGATAAGGTATCAATCAATCCGGTGTATAAAAGCTCTACGAAATTAACTTTCCTCAATTTCCTGGCCGACAAGAATGCGACTGTTTTCCGACAGTCTTCATCTCTACCTGCCGTCACAGGTTCCACGAGACACCACATAGTCACGGCAGACCCGCCCATGTTCGCCAAAGCTCGCAGGTTGACACCAGATAAGCTCAAAATAGCTCGCGCTGAGTTTGAGCACATGCTCGAGCTCGGAATCATCCGTCCGCCCGGTAACCCCTGGGCCCCACCACTCCGCATATTCCCTAAAGTTTCGGGCGACTGGCGCCCTTGTAGATACTATCGTTCGCTCAACAACGCCACGGTACCTGACAGGTTTCCAATCCCTCATATACAGGACATCACGACTAGCCTCCATGGTACCCGTGTGTTCTCGAAAATCGATCTGGTACGCGCCTACCACCAGATCCCGATTGCGAAGGACGATGTCGCAAAGATAGCCGTCATCACACCATTCGGTTTATTCGAATTTCTACGTACGCCGTTTGGTTTGCGAAACGCCGCACAAACGTTTCAACGTTTTATCGACGACGTCACACGAGGTCTAAATTTTGTCCATCCCTACATCGACGACTTACTAGTTGCAAGCGCGTCTGAAAAAGAACACCAGATTCATCTGCGACAGCTCTTCGACAGATTAGCAACTTATGGGATGACGATTAATGCGGACAAATGCGTGTTTGGACAGTCTGCAATAGAGTTCCTAGGACATCACGTCGATCAACACGGTATTCGACCGCTGATCGATAAGGTGGGAGCAATTCGCGACTTTTCCTGTCCTAAAACTCTCGCCGCCATCCGGCGATTTAACGGAATGGTTAACTATTACAGGCGATTTATTCCTCATTGTGCTCAGCTTATGCACTCCTTAACCGACTTACTCCGCGGCCGTGTCGACGGAGACGTAGAGTTACAAGCGGCTGCTATCGAATCGCTCGATCGAACTAAGGATGCGTTAGCTACTGCCGTCATGTTACATCACTTCAACTCAGTCGCTGAAATAAGTATAGCTGTTGACGCGTCAAACATTGCAGTCAGCACCGTGCTTCAACAGTTCGTCGATGGACTCTGGAAACCGCTCGCTTTCTTTTCCAGATGTCTACTACTAGCTTAAACGAGGTAACGCACGTTCGATTGTCAGTTGTTAGCAATCTACTCGGCCGTTCGTTATTTCCGACATGTCCTCGAGGGAAACCAGTTTGTGATTTTCACCGACCACAAACCGCTGGTTTTCGCCTTCCGCAGTAGGTCCGATAGGCATTCGTTCCGCGAAGTTCGACGTTTAGACTATGCATCTCAATTCATGTCAAATATACGCGACCTTTCTGGCAGCGATAGCGTCGTGGTTGATACCTTATCATGAGTGTCAGCACCAGTTGGTCACGGCTCAATCGACTAAAACACCATGGCCAACGCGCAACGTTCGAAAATCGATTTCCGCGCTTCTTGCAAACAAACAGCTCTACGTCTGACGGATCAACGTCCGCCAGCATCTGCACGCACGATTATTTGCTGGACATCCGCGTCCAGTGGTTTCCAGTCTCTTCCGACGACGTGTGTTCGACACACTACACAATATCGCCCATCCTGGCATCCGGGCCACGGCCAAAATCATTTCCAATAGGTACGTTTGGCCCGGTTTGCAAAAACATCGGAAACTGGGCGCGCGATTGTTTAGCCTGTCAACAGGCTAAAATTCAACGTCACGTATTAGCCCCGATAGGCTGGTATCCGACTACTTCTCGTCTGTCCCACGTACACATTGACATCGTTGGTCCTCTGTCACCGTCCAATGTTATGTCCTATCTTCTCACAATGATCGATCGCTTCACCCGATGGCCCGAAACAATATCAAACGCTTTTATCGAACGTTGAGTTGCATCGCACGGTTGCCTCGCCGTTGTAACAACCGGCCGTGGTCCGCAATTTGAAAGTGGTTACTTCGCGGAAACGCTGCATAATTTAGAACGCTCCTGCTCCCGTACTACAGCTTATATCCAGCAGCAAATGGAATGATTGAACGCTTTCATCGACAGCTGAAAGTAGCACTTAGTGCGGTCGATTCCATCCGTTGGACGGAAGCCCTGCCAATAGTGCTACTCGGTATCCGCGCTGCCCTCAAGGTCGACCTCCAGGTTTCCAGCGCCGAACTTCTTTACGGCCAACCACTAGGTTTGCCTGGGGATTATTTCTCCATCACCAAATAGTACGCTAAATACGATGCCGCTTTCGCCAAACAGATCGCCGTCGACGTTGGCTATAGCTACATGGTCGTAGTATCTGAGCGCAGTAAGTTTCACGAAGCTTATATTACTACAGATTTAAAATGACGCTCATCGACAACAATGGTATAATGAGCCTTTTATATCGGTCACTTTCAACGCTGTATCCCTCTACAACCGAATATAACTGTCTTGTAGCGATGCACTTTTTAAAAACCAACAGGAGCTCCTGTCGTTGAAGACGCCAGCGTCTTCAATCATCCTGCGTATATTCCGTGTTATTAAACGGTTGCTTGAAACCTGTCCCAGAGACGATAAGCAATAAGCTATTTTGAAAGTCCCGATTAATACAGGTGTAAACTTATGATGCATGGTGCAACTTACTGCGCCCACAGACTACGACCATGTAGCTTTAGTCAGCGCCCCCGCCGTCCAGATACGTCGATACCGTTCGACGGCCGTTTCTATTGGTCCAAGTTCAATTTGCCAATCGAGCGTCCGGAGTATCTGCACCAAAATGCCAGGGAACAGCACCCAGAGCTGCAGCTGTACCACTTGAAGCGGGAATGACGGATTCCGCTTTCTCGATTTCCAGCCCGTTTTGATTATCTATCCTGCTAGCACCAATTAAGGATTCAGTTAGGGGCAACTTAGTGTCGTTTAGGGGTAATCTAGGGATGGAGTGTTTGACCAACAGTTTGTTGGTTGGTGAAAATGCATGTAATCGCCTGTTTGCCATTGTACTACCTATTTATATAATACATGAAGTAAATAACACAAACGGATTACATTAAAATTGAGGAAGTATTTGGTGTACGTACAAACCAGTTATTTGTTTAGCCAAACTCTATCCGCTTCGGTTATTCATGCACCCTTTCTTCGAATTTGCACCCTGTAATGACACAAGCCAAGGATCCGGTGAATAATCGTTGGCTAACTATTCCTTTGTGTTTGTCGTCTCAGATGTGCAGACGAGGGACGTTAATGAGCAAACAAGAACAAGACACGTACCGAAAAATTGCATTTATGAGGTCAGCAAATTCCCCGAACCCCGTTTGTAATTAACTTATGTAAAAGACGGAATGGAATGAAAGAGTTGTTCCCTGTTTCTGTTTTGTACCGTACACAATACACAAGTACCGTTTGCTTTACGTAAGGTTGACTGCGCCTGCGTTATTCGTTCGCGAGAATCCTGTGGGAGAACGCTGATCACTGCACCAGTATCGATGAGGTAGCGAACTCCCGACTCGCGGTCTTGAATAAAAAACGGGTGACTTCTGGAGCCAAAAATGTCGGTCGCCGCAACGTGCCAGCCGGATAGTTTCCCTGTTCCCTTTTGGAGAATGAACAGTGACTTCGGCAGAATTGAGCACGGTTACCAAACTGCTGGTGGTATCAGTAGTGGTCGGGATTGGCACTCACTGTGGGCAATCGTCACCTCCTGAAAATCAACTTGCAGGCTCTCCTATGAGGCTTACGTGAGGTTGAGTGTGGGCGGGAGCTTCGAGTGCTGGGCGCCTGGATCTGACGTGTGAGTTCGTTTACACGTTCAGTCAGGGGTGCCAGTGATTCCAGGGCTGGCGCAGATACTTGGGAGACCTGCTTTCCGTATGTCTGCCAGATGCGATTGGCGGTGTCGGCTCATTGCGACAGGGGCACTTCAGGAGTGGCACTAGGGATATTCTGCACATCCCTAGGCCGTCGCTGGATTCATAATTCCTTCAAGATAGACTCCTCGAGCTGAGTTGGGTTTGCAAGGCGTTGTATATGGCGTAGAAGCTGTGAAGGCTTCTGGTTGTCTAATTCGGTGGAACTCAACAGCTGGGCAATGCGTTGACGGTCTGAAAGGTCGATGCGCTTGGTACTAGCCTCTTTAAGCTGCTCGTATGATTTAACGGAGCCCAGAAGCTCCAAAATGTCATCCAACTCGTCTATGACTTGAGGCGGGAGAGTAGCAACCACATGATAGAAATTCGTTAGTTCCGTAGTGATGTTTCCCGACGCAAAACTTTCTTCCAGCTGTGCATTCCAGCATCGAGGACTGTTCTCCCGAAAAGGCGCGCTCGGGAGTGAAAGAGCACTGACGAAAACGTCTGGTGCATTAAAAATCCGCTCCTGCATACTTTCGACGGCGGAGGAGATTAGAAGTAAATAAATAAATGCAGAAGTAGCGTGAACTTACGCCAGAAAAACAAAATAAACCTGTGAAAAAATAAACAATTTGTGGGCTTACCAGTTTGGTACGTACGTGCCCTAAATTGACACTTTCTAAGGAATGCGCAGCAATACCAGACGGGAAATGGAAATACAGATAATTATGGCGACCGAAGATATATTATGCGATAATCATAAGTGGTCTCGATCAGCGCTGAATGACACCAATACGCAAAATATATAGGGAAACTAATGATCCGACAGCTGAGCGAAGGAGCAAGCCGGAAAAATGTATATGGTGGCCTTGACGCGCACGGGTCGACAAGCATGCGAAGAAACATGCGTCGAGCAGGAGGGATGCAAAGATACATAAGGCTTACATTACAACGTTGTCTAAGAATTTGGTAAGAAATTTACGCACCGTACAGCAAGCGAACCAGGGGTAGCTCAAAGTCACTACATCAGAGATAAAATCAGGCTTATGGAGAGAGATGTTGATTCGCTGGATGTGCATCATGCGGCAGGGACGTTAAATTTTGTTTGTACTCCAAAGTAGAATAGCTATGAATCAACCTGATATTTTTCTCAATGAAGTAGAAACATGACTGGCAGCATACATCATGAGAACTGTACAATTGGAGGTATGTGAAATCAGCCATTTAACCAAGTCTTAACGGAGGACTTTCGCTCTTATGTCGTTTGTATTTCACACACCGGTACGGCATCCACCACGTATCTTCAGTGGTACTCATATTTACATTATCATATTTCAAGCGTGTACTGCTTGATTTTATGCTTGAACAAAGCACGTACAAAACACTGTAATCCTCGATGTACTTATCTGAACAACTCAAAACTCGTTAAAATCCGGAAATTCCCGATTCATGAAAAGGTCTTGAAACCCTGTGAATAGTCTATCGCCTTAAATTGAATATAGAATAGAGCCTAATTTCTCTGCAACGAACCAGCGGAATATAATAATAATAATAATGTATATATTTCTCAACGAATTTGTGATAAACACGCTCGGATATTCGCGATCATGACAGTTAATTACATGCGGTACAAAGCAACAAATGGATACATAACAAAACAAACATGAAATCTGTCGACAAAAGAAGACGTAATCAGAGGGAAAATAGTCAAAGTTTACAACGTTCGATTTACACATAAGGAAAGAAGGTAGTTCGTCTGTTCCACAGATTCAGTCCAAAAGATGAGATGTTACATTACTTTACCTTTTACAAGGTTGGGTAAAGACGACTTCTGAAATATTTCAAAGTCACGCCGGGAAATACGTGCAAATGCATCTTCGAAGGAGTACGCCGTTATTTGACGTAACTTCAGTCAGAAAAATGTTGAAATAATTCAGTTTGGGTGAGGGTGGACGGAAAGTTCCAAAATCAGGCGAAGAATTGAGCAGACTCCAGCGCTGGACCTCGAAGATTGCTCGAAAACGTCAAAAAGTTGAAAATCTTGCTAATCGCTCGGCCAATATGGGGTTTTGAGCGTCCATCAATCGCAAAAATTTTCCTTACATTACGGATGCTCGTGGGAACGGGAAAAACAGCGCAATGTCGTGTTAAACGGGAAAATGTGAAGTAATCACAAGTATAATGAAGACCAATGTAAATGTTGTATTTTTTGACAAAAACTTGGCGCGATGTCAATATTTTTGTTTTTCCAATAAAGTGTATATATGTATCAAAGAATACCTCATCAACTTCATATAAAATACACCGTCAATTATTAACGCTGGACAGTTAAATGTTGGGCAAGCATTGAAAGGAAGATTAAATAAAGGCCCATATTTGCCGTCACAACACGCACGATTGAGTGATACTCTGCAGTTGGAGGACCCACATAAGCAATAGTAGCTCACTGTGCGAGTGGCGGAATGTCCACGTGCTAAAATGAATAATGTTAGAGCCAGTCACAGAAATGGTGAGTTGGAAGCCGAATACCCAACCACCCAGTTGAGCACAAAAATTGGTAGTAAGGGTTCACTCAACAACACATTCAAAAGCAGGAGCACAAAACGTGATGTGATGATATGTACGGGTCAGCAAAGACAAGCGTCTTACGAATATTTATCGCTCCCTTGCGTTGGTGCTTTCTTCGTTTGGTCCGGGTACGTGACCACCGCTAAACTTAGAATGGGAGGGGAAAGCAAATGTTGGCTATCATCCGTTTCACGGGATTCGTGGGACAAGTTGTCTGCAACCGTTTTTGGGGCCTCCAGTGTAGATGCATTCGAAAGAGAGCTAGAGAAATATTGGAGCAGTCTTTTTCATGTGCCGTACTAATCAAAAATTGATCTGCTTTCGCTTCAGGGCAATTAGGGTGTGCCACCTCTTTTCTTTTATCCATACCCTTACACTACTACCGAACGCGTCTGCATCAACAGCAAACTCAGTCCGGTCAATGTATGGAACACCCTAATCGAAAATCGGGACGCCAACAAGCGCAGGCCTCCAACAAGTCCTGGAGTTGAAATTCTGAAATTGAAAATTGATTTGGAGCGACAGAACGAACCGTGTCAGTTGGAGATTTCCATTCAGTGTAGTGGAACTTTAAACCAACGCATCCTCACGAACTACTGTGAGACAGTTCCTTTTATTTTTATCACACTTCGACTTCTTTTTTATACGTAAGATTAATATAGAGTTTAGATCAAACAACTGTTTGAGTGATTATCTGTTTGTCCGACCGTCCAAGGTCATAACAAGAACTTCCAGTCGCTCGCAAGCCGATTGCTCGTGCTCTGTTGCTTGCTGTGCTTCGCTTACAACCCATTTTCCCAGTATACTTTCAATAAACGTCGTTGTCCAGTATTCGGTTTTCTCGTTTAATTGTTTTGGGGAATATGCACGATTCTAGATGTAGAAGTGTTCCAATCCTCTATAATTTGTTGTCGGACGGAATAAAGTTGGATTCCCAAAGCAAAATCGGAATTGGGCGTCTTGATTACTACGATGAATTGCAGTTAGCTACAATGAGAACATAAATAAAATATTTATGCCAAAGCGACTGGCGTTATCCCAAATCCACAAAAACCAAAATTGGGTTTATCGTCAAAGTCGGAAGGAATGCGGAGTTCGTGTGGTGACTGGAGTGGCTAAACACTTACTTATGCAACAACAGAATAGGTTGGTGATATTTATCATCATCGCAATTTAGGCTCCTAAATGTTTTATCGCCACTACCAAAACCCACCTACATTCTCGGCTTTCACTGATAAATGATTATTCACCACATTTTCGAACATGGCGCGCAAATGTATCAGACTAGACTGAAGGGTGTGATATATTGACAAAAAAATGAACAACGTTTCTTCTTAACTTCTCCGTTTCAAGTGACTGAAATTGCCAGAATCAGTCAATCAGATCGCGACAGGGAGTTGAGAGTAACTTGTCAACATTTTATGAATGGATCCCAATGTAATATACCCCATAAGAGGGAGAACGAGAGTTCGCCAGAAATCGTTTATCATGATCACGTAGCACTACAACGAAATTAAAAAAGGGTTATAAACAATATGGAACACTATGTCACTGTTCGTTTAGGTAGTTTGTCATCAATTGGGGGCCTCATCTTCGGGGACTACACAAACCGCCGACTCTGCAGCACAAGGGACTGAGGCATTGATTAGCCGCGGTTTAAAACAGAGGACGCGCGTTTTCCCACTTTCGGTTTCAATTTACAATGTTAGTAGCTGTGAAATTCCGTCGGTTTTGAGGAAATAACAAAGTCCAGCCCCGAAGATCGTCCATTTCTCACTCCTATCTTCCTTCATCTTCACAAAAGTTTCTACATATATTTTCGGCATCGTCTACATCAAATGATGGCGAATTTCTTTGACTGTTCATTTTCTCCATCCTGAAATTATTTTTTCTTAGCATGACCTTGCACATAAGGCCAATGTTAACCTTGTGAAGCGAGAATTGATGTAACTACTCGGCATTTTTTTATCGAACATTAAAAATTTTAAGAACTATCGTTTGAGAAGCAAGTGAGCCAAATGCTTCTTCATAAAATAAAATTTTCCCCTCTTACCATGTCCGTTTTGTTACTTCATTTTCATAATTGGTGTATTGTACAATTAACAATTTTGAGTACGATATGCGTTTCACGTTACAATGTGTATACTGATCACGCTTATCTGAACGTGTTTCTCACAGATGCGTTGAAAACTAAACCATTATTATTATTAATATTATTATTATTATTGAAGTATGCGGTCAAAAGGGAACAACTTGAGACATCTTTGATTGTTTGATTATACATCAATGGTACTGCTCAAGGGGTTAATAATCGTTATTCATCTTGACAGAGTTGAGCATGCGGCTTAAAATGTCTGTCTCAACCGACCGTTAACTTCATCGTCTTCCCTATAGCGCTGCGGTCAACACTATAAACCGCAACTTTGACGAAGTCAGCCAAATTGTACGTCCAACAACTTTTGCTTTCCCCTCCCATTCTAAGTTTAGCGGTGGTCACGTACCCGGACCAAACGAAGAAAGCACCAACGCAAGGGAGCAATAAATATTCGTAAGACGCTTGTCTTTGCTGACCCGTACATATCATCACATCACGTTTTGTGCACCTGCTTTTGAATGTGTTGTTGAGTGAACCCTTACTACCAATTTTTGTGCTCAACTGGGTGGTTGGGTATTCGGCTTCCAACTCACCATTTCTGTGACTGGCTCTAACATTATTCATTTTAGCACGTGGACATTCCGCCACTCGCACAGTGAGCTACTATTGCTTATGTGGGTCCTCCAACTGCAGAGTATCACTCAATCGTGCGTGTTGTGACGGCAAATATGGGCCTTTATTTAATCTTCCTTTCAATGCTTGCCCAACATTTAACTGTCCAGCGTTAATAATTGACGGTGTATTTTATATGAAGTTGATGAGGTATTCTTTGATACATATATACACTTTATTGGAAAAACAAAAATATTGACATCGCGCCAAGTTTTTGTCAAAAAATACAACATTTACATTGGTCTTCATTATACTTGTGATTACTTCACATTTTCCCGTTTAACACGACATTGCGCTGTTTTTCCCATTCCCACGAGCATCCGTAATGTAAGGAAAATTTTTGCGATTGATGGACGCTCAAAACCCCATATTGGCCGAGCGATTAGCAAGATTTTCAACTTTTTGACGTTTTCGAGCAATCTTCGAGGTCCAGCGCTGGAGTCTGCTCAATTCTTCGCCTGATTTTGGAACTTTCCGTCCACCCTCACCCAAACTGAATTATTTCAACATTTTTCTGACTGAAGTTACGTCAAATAACGGCGTACTCCTTCGAAGATGCATTTGCACGTATTTCCCGGCGTGACTTTGAAATATTTCAGAAGTCGTCTTTACCCAACCTTGTAAAAGGTAAAGTAATGTAACATCTCATCTTTTGGACCGAATCTGTGGAACAGACGAACTACCTTCTTTCCTTATGTGTAAATCGAACGTTGTAAACTTTGACTATTTTCCCTCTGATTACGTCTTCTTTTGTCGACAGATTTCATGTTTGTTTTGTTATGTATCCATTTGTTGCTTTGTACCGCATGTAATTAACTGTCATGATCGCGAATATCCGAGCGTGTTTATCACAAATTCGTTGAGAAATATATACATTATTATTATTATTATATTCCGCTGGTTCGTTGCAGAGAAATTAGGCTCTATTCTATATTCAATTTAAGGCGATAGACTATTCACAGGGTTTCAAGACCTTTTCATGAATCGGGAATTTCCGGATTTTAACGAGTTTTGAGTTGTTCAGATAAGTACATCGAGGATTACAGTGTTTTG
>JTDE01005140.1:21068-37532 GCA_014338405.1 Paragonimus skrjabini miyazakii
TCTGTTAGAGGTGTCGTCTTCTATGAAAGTAAGAAACAGTGATAAAATACACAGGGCTTATTTCCAAATGTTCCGCACAGTTTCTGTTTCATTACACTGCTCATCCTCTGCAGAGGCACCGTCCCTGATGCTTTTATTCGTCAGTACACTGGCTGACCACCTTTTGTAGGATTTCCACTGTCTGTTCGACGATTGGAACACAACCACGACGCACAATTAGGTCACATGGTTCACGACAGTTAGCGGGAGAGACGGGCTTCAGTTGACTGAAATGCACGGTTAACACCTCCGACGGTGTGGATTGAAGATCTCGAATGACCTAAGCTGTGAGCGAGCGTACATAAACCACTTCATACGATCCCTGCCACTGGCGATGTGGCTTCACCGAGTTATTGACACCTGCTTTTTGGTGGTGCGACCACACACGACGGCCAATGACCTCGGGCTGCCATAAATGGCACTTCTGTCCACTCAGTTTGAGGCCAGTCGACCGCAACTGTTCCAGTACACCACGGCTCGACTAAACACTATAACATAGTCGAAACTGATCAGGCACTGACTAGGTACCAGCCACTGTGATATCTTTTACATAAGGCGCTGTAGCGTTCCGGTGCATTTTCCAGAACAAAAGGCGTTGTTTCAAGCTTGTAGAGGCCTGAAGGTACTACAAACGCGGTCTTTTCTCGATCAGAAGGCCTTACTTCCACTTACCAGTGACCTATGGCCAAATCCAGGACCAAAAATCACTGGGCACCTTGAAGGGCGTCTAGAGTAGCGTCGATACGTGGTATAGGGAACGAGTCCTTAGCCGTAACTTCATTCAATTTGCGGTAGTCAACACACAGACTCAGCTTATCATTTTTCTTTTCTACAAGGACGACTGGTAATGTCCACAATGAAACAGACAAGCGGATAAGGCGCTTTTCGAGCATTTCTGTGTTCAACGTATCTAGATGCTGTTCGTATTGTAGGAATATCCTCCGTGACATCTGTCTTGTTAACCGATGGTTTGACGTGTAAATTTCATACTGAACTACGTTGGTACGGCCAGATGCTTCACCGCCCCCGCGCAAAACATCTCTAAATTTAGACAACGTATGGACCAGCTGTGTTGACGTCGCTGGTATGGTTTCATCTGAACGGAAGGGTTCAGTACTTCACCTACAGAGAATGCTTTTGTTTCTGATGCTACGGTAGATCAAACCTCAGCCGGTCGACCACTTTTCGGGCCAGCTACGCGAGACCTACTGGTAACTTGGCTGTCCCTTAAATTCAGTACGCCTCCAAAGCGGCTCTGGAAATCCATTCCTGAAATGGCTTCCCATTGTAAATTAGAACACGCGAGGAACTGGTGCTATCTGCTAAAGGACCCGAGCTGTACCCTAGCGGATAAAGATGATGCGACCCGCATTTCTATACCGTTCGCTGCAAGCAAGCACACCGGTTTTACTGTAGCTCTCCGGTGCTTCGTTTGCTTGTCTGCCAGTTGCACGCGTATCAGGGAGTAAGAGGCTTCAGTATCAACCAAAAACAAAATCGCTTCCCTATTACTGCTACCACTAACGGATAAGGGTTTCCTGGTAACAACAGTTTCTGGTGGGACAACAGAAGATAACGCTTCGTACGAAACAGACAGAGATCCATCCTTTCGGGGACCGGAACGGGTCAGCGGGTTATGATCATGCAGTCGTGCGCTCCTGCCGAACCGCTGACAATACCAACACTCCTCAGCCATTGAGACAGCTGGTCGATTTGGTCGGGGGTTTGTCTTTGGATCGAGCGTGTGTTGACTGAAGGTTGGGTCAACTGACTCCTCAACAGCCCGCTTCGCATCCAACTGTTCAGTGGCCTCACAACCCCTCGCCATCATCACAGCGACCGGCATATTTTCCGCCGGCTTTAGAATGAATATGTTACGCATGCGCCGGTTTCGAAGGCTCGTGCAGAACCGTTCGCAGATATTTCGCTCGCACTCGACGGGGTTTAACTGTTTGAAGGCCTCTAAAGCAAGTTTGCCAAAGTCTCTCAGAAAATTTTGGCCGATTCCTCCGGCCTCTGACGGCGGCTAAAGGACCGTTCTCGGCAGACTGCCGGTAGTTCCAGTTTCTCAAATAACTGGCGCAACGCTTCAAAAATAACTGGTGCTTGGGTTGTGGGGAATACGCCCATCTACGGAACAGTTTCGCTGTTACTTCGCACGAGATGCTTAGAATGTAGAGCCTCATGCTTCTTTCAGGAAGGCCTGCCAGCTAGATAGTAACAAGGAACTTCAATCTTTCGAAGTCATCGTCGGGGTAGAAAACAGGTGATCGTCTAAGGGATGCCCGGAACTCCCAACGATCGTCCACAGCCGTTGCTTGTGCTCACGTGCTTTTCACGTTGAAAATGCTCACATAATCTTTGTTCGAAATTCTGTCCGCGACGCCAAATGTAATAAGTTTGCGATCGTAAATTGACCGTCTCCAGCGGAGACACTCGAAAGCTGCAACGGACAAGGCGCAACCATGAGTGGCCGAAATGCAAGGAGAATCCGCACATTGCATGCAACATACTCAACCCACAGAATACCAGAACAACGCAAGTGATGACGAGCACGTGCATCGTGGCATGAACCATGAAAACAATTGTGTACAGCAACCATCGGATCGAAACCAAAAGGCGCGCTCACAGCGTCATGTTTTCATTGAGCATTCATCTTCTGTTAGAGGTGTCGTCTTCTATGAAAGTAAGAAACAGTGATAAAATACACAGGGCTTATTTCCAAATGTTCCGCACAGTTTCTGTTTCATTACGACACGGCAATCCAAATTCCGTGCGACACAGTATTCTCCTGATAATCGCGATCTCCGTTGCATTACTGAGGCTTTTCTCGTTTTTATCGTTGAAGCTTGCTCCCATGCTTTTTTACCACTATTATTTCTCATTGCTGATGCATTGTTTACGTGCGCTTCAGGCTCAATTTCATCCAAACCCTCCCCCATTATGCAAAACGTTGTATTTAGTCGTAGACACTCGAATAGCTGGTCTCGCGCTCCGTGTATTTGGAAGAATGACTATCCAGGTTCGTTGCTGTTCCTTCTCATTTGATTTTTAATACTTTTATTGTAAGCCAGCAATATATTGTTGGGAAAATCGTCTTACGACTGCCTTCTACCTGTCAGACTCCGCTTCCCTAACTGGCTCGCTGCATCAGTCTAGTCTTTTGACGGGCGTCGTGAGTAGACTCAACGTAGCTTTAATACTCACTAGAGTTTCTGGATTAGCAAAGCTTACTCTTCTACTGTTCTTCCCGGGTAGTATCCCGAATTTTAAATGTAGGAGATGCCAGTGTGTACCCAGATGTTCACTTAGTTTGACACGCACTGCTCATGAGATTTTCCTGGACTACCAATGAATACTAGCGTTTTTTACTGCTCCACACGAGATCGAATACTGTGCAGTAAACTGCGAACATGGAGAAACACTATCATTTTGGACATACAAAATTATTTAGACATTTTATCAACCTCAGGAGGACACATTCAAAGTATGTGACGTAGGTTTGCAATTTGATTTCAACCTGAAAATTTACATATTTATCATTATTGAACCTCGCAAACTTACTTTGAATATTATAACTCGAGCTTTTCGCTCTTATGGATTTAACTAAATTTTTGACATTTTCACTAATTATCCCTATCTACATGGTTCCCACCTCAACTCTTTCCTCTAGCATCATATCTTAAATAAGGGTCTATATTTCTAGCCACTACTTCCCTGTTAAAATTATCAGTAAGTGCCCAGCTAACCGCATGAGTTCGCTAAAGGCTCCCGGGGCTCTTAATTTGGTCACTTGCACCTTATGCATCTCATCAGTAATCTGCTTGTACCTGGTCGTCTCGGTCTCCGGCATTCACGATGACGTTAGACTGTGGTCTACAACAACCTCAAACAGGAAGTGCGTATCTATGCAGAAGGATGTAGTTTCCTTGTGCACACTATCTATGGATAACGGCTTCCAAATTAAGTCCACAAAATGTAGTTATATAACTATGTTTCTCATTCAGACACTTGCTCCGGATAGGTATCTGAGGCCCACGGTCACTAAGGTAAACTTACGTTACCTCTCTGCCCAGGCACCCTTTGGACATGTTACTCAGACCACCGGAGTGTCTTGACAAATCTTTCTTCTCAAATCGATCCTTGTAGTAGCCATCCCCGTTGTTGAAGTAAACGCTCAGATGTCTTCCTCCTTTTTCCAAGGTAAAGTCCTCTGACTCGCGTCGTCCGGTGGTCAGCATTGAAATAATTGCATAATCCCTACCATTTCATTTGTTCTCTGTGGTTAAAATATATGTGAATATATTCCATCTCGAATATATTTCATTCTGTATGCAGTTTTCATCTCATTACGCACCCACCATGCCACCTTTTCTGCTTAACCTTCAGTTAATTCTGCGGACGAGAATGTATATTCAGGTGTCAAGGTTCTCAACTTAGCCTGCGTAGCCTTGCCCATTGTACTCGCGCGTATTCTACCAAATGCTACTCCCGTTGAAATTATCATACTTGACAATGTAGGCGCTTTCACGTAAGGGATAGACAGACTTATGTTTCCAGAAACTAAACTGCCTGATTGACCGGGGACGGGCTACACCAGTAAGCGGTGGGTTTCTGAAAATCTGCAGTCGGATTAATGTAAGTAGCTCACAGGATGGATTCTGACAGATATGCTTACCCTATAGCAGTAGTCTTGTAAAATAGTGCCCAATGTATCAGCCTCAGTCGATTCCGATGAACGTATTATATGCCGTCCTCTATTTTCCCTGGTTTCAGCTTGTTCACATGAAAACCCTTGATTAGTTTTAGTCGATTGGCGCTGAAAACTTTTTTGCCTCGTTTAATGGTAGTCACGTTAAAGCGAAAAGTCAAGCCATTTTTCTTCCACTGGCCAAGAGACCATCATCGTCACCATCGAACACTTGTGGGGGGGCATGTAGAGTCTGTACCCTTTTGCTCTCTTGTTACCTACTATTCTTCATACCTGTTACGTTCGTTGTACATGTAAGCTACTTGTCTGTTGTTTGAATGAATACACACTTCGTCCTCGCGCACATCAGCATCTGCCTGCACGTGTCGTTGTTACTGGGAGTTGACTGTGGCAACAGCGGATTTTAGCACACCGGACTAACTGAATTTGTTGGAATTTATTGATATCTAATTATCTATCTATTTACCTATCTAACTTATAGCAAACGTGGTGTGGTAGAATTTATCGTAGTCAGTTACTGTCGAGTGTTTGTTAACATTGACAATTCATTTCTTGGTTCCACTACAGGCAACAGCTATAGTATTTTCATTGCGAGACACTAGACACTAACAAGTGTAGAATTCAAGAAAACACTAGGAAGCTTGGGGATAGACTGATCCTAATCAACCAGGGGTCAAGTGATATGTTGAATGATGTGTTGCCTTGAAAACTCAACTGCTGGTTAGGTAAATCCACATTCGGGTGCATTGACCGTGACTTTGTTTCCCGTGAAACGGTTTCTGACGAAATTGCTGAACTCACTTACGGGCGCCTGCAAATAGTACGTCAGCGACATAGACGTGGATAAAGCGCGTGTTTATGTAGAGTAACCGACGGAACGGTTGAAAGGTTTATAACCACACCACGGTAGCAGAAGTTAAAACGAGCAGAATAGAGCCAGGTGCTTAGGCTAAATGTTTTTCAATAACTGGAACCTCATTTTTGGCACCAACTAGATTTATCTTAAAAAATAGATGAATAAAATGGATGCTGGTGGCTAAATCCACGGCATGAGAACTGCAGTGCCTACCGGAAACCGTGAAGTTAATAGGAGTGTGATAGCTTCCACGTCAGATCTAGTCAATTAATCTTCTAATTGACATGAACTCGTGACGTTCAAAGGCCTCTCGGCAGATTAGCGACATCAAGATAGGATTATTGATTAAGTTTGGGCTCTCTCCATCTTACCACTTGATGGTCGGCGAGCTCAGGTGAACAGCGGTAGTGAAAAGTTGTTTACTTCCGGAACGAAATCAGAAGTAGACTTTGTGGCGCGAATTAAATCTCAGTTTAGTGAGTTCTTGTTCATTATTTTGCAGACAAGATGCATCGCTGAAATGAAGAAGTAAAATTGATTCCGAGGCCTTGGCCTTCCTGTTGGTCGGCTAAGCCTCACTTGCAGCTCGTATGTCTTAACAGGTGACACACTCACAACTTGTTCTATTCCGATGCTCGTTATAACAAAACTCGATGTTAAGGCAGAATGCCGTCCTGGTTGGCCGCCGCGCGGACATACCAGTCTACTGGAGTCGTCAACACTGATTGGCCGTAGCTTTCCGCAAATCCCCGGTTGACTTTGTATTAATGAGCCAGTCCAATCCGTCCCCTTCCAAATGGTTAATCGGTCGTGATAGTGTCGGATGATGAAACATTTCGGGACACTCCTTGATCAGTTGAAGGTAGCAACCCGTCTGCGGGTTTATTTCGGTGCACCCCATTGATGTAAGCAATTTTGACCAAATTTTATAGTTTATCTAGTTTAACATGTCTAAGCGTCAAATTTGACACTTTTCAAGGAGTTTGTTAGGGTTCGAAGGCGAACGAGTTTGCACGGATAATTTACACATGAGTGGGCTGGAAAACACTGAGACTGGCTGGCTTTAACAGAGCGGGACGAAGTGGTCTCGACAAAAGTAGACGGCGAATAAGACTGGCCTGCTTAGACCAAGTTGGCTGAGGCATCTTGGGGTGATATCGAGATATAAGCTGAGAAAGGTAGGGATAAATATAGGATACTTTGTGCAACGGTGGGGTCGTTGATGGACCAGTGTTTGTAAACATCTGTAGCATTAATCGGCGTACGCACGTCTACCGCAAAAACCTACCAGGAGGTTCAACGACGTATAATGAGAATGAAAGAGGCGAGCGAGAACCATGCACTGTGATATATTTGGAGGAAAGTGTGAAATATTTAACTGAAGTGGTCCGACGATGAACAAGTTTTTAGGTATAAATAATCCCCATAATAATACTGTTTCACTCAACCATCTCTATGCATTCCCATGGAAATGCACGCTCAAGTATACAGCAAAATATACATCTTTAAAATGTATTTAGAGAAAGTCAAAGTATAAGTTGAGGCCTACATAGGTGTTTTCAGCTCCTTGTGATTCACATATCATATTGCGGACGTCACGGCTGCCGGAAGTTGATGGTGGAACACGTCGTATTGTCTTTTGTTATGTTGGTACCAAACCTGTGCTTGTGTGTTACGACTCATTCAAACTGCGCGATTTTGGGGGAAAACGTGTTATCGTTATGATGGAAGGCGTTCAGGCTTGCCTCACTAACCCTTAAGCTTACGTTTCAACATAGACCAACGTATCTAGATTTGCCTCTGGACGATGCATTCCACCACCAAATTTACAATAGTTACCTACTAAATAATGTAAAGCTGATAGACATAAATGGTAGCTGCGGATCACGTTTATGCATGAACGCGTGAAGACGTTACACGGTTTCAGAATATGTAACTGATATGCTGTCTTGGATGTCTGTCCTTCAGGTAGACAACGGTCGTGTGATTTCACTGAAGATACTGGCCGCCATAGTGCTTTCCCGCTTGCCTGTCCTGAAAGCATATTTCCAAAAGTACCCGTTATGGCATGTCTAAACCGCATTCTTTGCAATTTTTCCAGTCGTATAACTAATCGCACGCAGCAGACGCTTTCACCTTCTTGATAACTAATGCGGTACTCTAACTTTTACATGTACTTTTTCAGTTTTGTTTGATATGCGAAGGTTCTTTTAATTTTCTGCTTGCCACATCTGCGAGTGTTGCCCGGTGAGCTGGAGCCCATCGCGCGTCCTTTCGTTTTTTCTGGTTGTTGTGGAAGACCTTTTGCAAGGCTAAAGCCAAATACTTTTAACCCTTTCAAGCATTGTTCGATATATACGATTTGTTTACAAGCCCAATTAAGTCTTTTTCATCCAACTTCCGTTTAAACCACTGTTTGATTTCTCTATAGGAAGTGTGTTCTCAGCGACTTATTATCAAGTGCATCTTCGTCTGTGAATTGCAGTCTTCTACAGTGACGACAAATGAAGAGTAAGGACAGACTAACGACTCAAATATCAGAGTTTTTCAAAATTTATCAGTAACACTGAACAAAAAGCGCAGTGCGTCAGTAGCCAACATGACCGGCTCAAACTATCAGACGGTTCCCAGACAAATAAAACTTGATTGTATGAGGACCATGCTATAAACTGGGTATAGACACGGAACAGGATATTCCTCCTCAAAACACTCCAATCGAGCAGTCAACAAGCACAAAACAAACGGTATGAGCAATCATGCGGCGACGGTTTATGGACAAGCTTCGACGAGCCAGCAACGATGAGGTGATAGCATCATGCTGTACATAATACAAAATGTATGTAAATCAGCGGCCGTGAGGGACTTCGCGTGAATGGAGAACAATCTCATTGCGTCAGGAATAGATGAAGATGTTACCGTAGTATCCACTATAACAATTGAATATGTTGTCCACAGAACTCACATGAACCGTACGGATTGCGTATCGCATCAACAGATTAGGCTGGATGCATGTCCCTCACTACTTGGTCATCTTCGTCACCTTCAATTTAAAATAAACAACAACATAAGGGACTACCAGGTATCTGTGATGGAATAATTTCATTCTCCAAGATGACGGGGATAGTATTGGAGGAAACACCGACAAAAGTGATGCCAAGTCGTAGACGTTCCCACCGTATTCGACGACATATAGTAGTACGACAATACAGCCTTCGCCCGGAACTCATGGAGCATCAAAAGTTTATTAACCAGATGGCTTCATGGAATATGAAGATCCAAAAAATCAAACATCTAGGTGAAAATTAGTCTTCAGGTCAAGTTGTAGCAAGTCTTCACTGAACGACAAAAGTAGGTTATATCACACAAACTTTCAGAGTGACATGACATATTGTTATCCAAGATTATCCGTATAACATCACAAAAAACAACAGCTTGAAAACCGACCAAACAAGAGGCACGTGACAAACAAATGATCCAGAGCTATCAAACTAGCCTGGATGAACAAAATTCACCCTCAAATAGCAACCACCTATTCCGCAGTCAAATATCTACCTATTGTAGTGAAAAAATGCCATTCTTAGATTATTCGTAATCGTTATTCAACCACAAAAGAAGTCCCATGATAAAGAGCCATTCACCAAAGTTTCTTATTTTTGGTTAATCAATGGAGTAGAAAAGACTGGCCAGCGCCTGGCCTACTGCTGGTCAACCTGGCCGAGTCGGCCACGTGTTTACTGGGATGCTTCTGCATGCGTTCAGGTAATCGCCTTGTCGTGCGGCCCTTGTAGCTTGTTCCACAGAAACAGACGGAACAAAAAACACAAGATAAGGAACAAGCTACATGGGACGCACGACAATGCGACTATCGGAATGCATGCAGGAACATCATCCAGCCTGGCTAGCACGAGGATTGATGAAGACTTGCTTATTGGCGGTCGCTCCACACTTGGTCGAAGCAAACCATCTGATCAACACGTCCGATTAGTCTATGCCAAACTATCGAGACTGTTGAGCGTAACTGAGGTGAGTCAAATGTCGTTTATTCAGCGCCGCAGAAGCCATCGCAAGTTGCTTAAACTCGCCCCCAATATGCTCACAAAAACGTCTGGTCAGAACACTGAGCCTTTCGTAGCCATGTACCAATTGCCCGAATCGATCTATTGTGTGGTAGTACCGCTCTGCCAAAAGATGTTTTCAACGCTGGTTACTGACGTTACATAATTATACTCCATAAGCCCGAATAACTTGACATGATATTATTACCACCCGTCAGCCTATTGATGTACTACGCCCGTCGAACCCATACTATTGCACCGTATTTAGCCCGACGATGGAACGCTGAAAGCAAGCTTGCTTGTTACGTGCTTTCTCTCATGTCTAAACTGTTCATATTCACGGTAGTGTGAGAAATGTTTCAAAATGAGCGATGCACCCGTTACTCAAGTTATTGTTAATAACAGTCAGCCAGCTACTCGCATAAAGAGCAGGCGACAACGTGAAACAAAATTTTTCCGGGACTATTGAGAGCGGTCGTTTGCAACCAGGGTGAACATACATGCATAGGCAAATAACTAGGTTGGATAGTATTGAGATGAAGTTTTACGATCATGTCCGAAGTGTTTATACGTTGAGTAGAACTGACTAGCTATTCGCAGACAGCTGCCGAACACAAAGTAATAATGCGAGTGGTTGGCTGAAAGTACGTGTATTACGCGAAGTACTACTAGTTCCACGGATCAGTAAAAGACCACGAAGTAGAGATTTTTAAGGAACACGCCGTCTGACATGTCAGCAAGATAAAAGTTTGTGCGACGCCCTGGGTCTGAATTGGTGAATGGCCGGCGCGGCCGGGCGCATTTCAGGCTCATCAGTAAGAGCGTCAAGGGACACCACTATAGAGGTTCAGTCACTCTGACTGTCTGGCTTCAACACTTTTCATTCAACAGTGGTTCAGTTGATTAATTCAAAATTTAAAGTGCTGACACTGTTGGATTGAATTGCACCTCATAGTAGGATAAAAATTGTCAATCATTCGAGTGACACTGTTCAACCCACAAAAAGACCGCCCTATAATAATTAATCTAAATATGATAATAGTTGGTCTGGTTTCTACCAAACCAGCATAAAATGTCGCAAATTTATCGAAACCAGCTCGAACGAACACAGAATTGGAAGCCGTGGCATTCGACCTAGATTTTAAAGTGGAGCCTGTGTATTTAGAGAGGATATATACCGAAATAGAATTCCAGTATATATTCTACATGTTTTATAGATTTGAAGCTGAGAGAGGACATGATCTATAGGTAAGAAATGGCACGTTTTCTTCCAATAGTGATGGTTTAAACTGGTCGACAGAATAGCGTTGAAAAGACCGCTGCCAACAACAAGTGCAGATATGTTCACGAAAACACTAGTGCAAGGAATGCCATATGTAATCTCATCTTTTTTAATACGAGAGAGCTTTCAGCAAAAAACAGCGTGTTGAGTTGCACCTCATTGAATGAAAAATTCAAATCGAATGGAAAAAATTCGTTTAACAAAGGAAACTAAGCAAAAGACAGTAAAGTCGTCAAAAATAAGCGAAACCTGAAGAATCATTTGCTTCCAAGTCGAACACTGAAAAATTGTTGGCAGAATTTGGATGAGCCCCTCTGTTGACCCACTTCCTACGGAATCATCAGAATCGAGTTTCGCTCTTGTCACAAACCACCAGCAGTGCATATCTTAGTCCGAGCTGGAAGTTGCACCCTGATACTCCTGGTTAGGAGACCGGCGTGGTGACCATGCCACCAGTAACCTCCCAGTAGACTTGACCAAGCAACACTATTCAAACGTTCAACCACAAAATTGTGTGAATAGTGTTCACGCTGGCATTTAGGGGTCAAGTACGAATTATCGGGAAGCTCAAGTAAATGCGGATGTACCTCACTGGACTACCAGTGGCTACAACGTGGAACGCGCAACAAAGAAGATGACGAATTGACACCTCCAATGGCCATGTGAAAGAGCCTACGGGTCTATTCAGGGTCACTCATAATACGGCTTTTGCGGCTGCGCTAAATTATTTGCAAACAGCTTTGCACTAGCTAGTGTCATTCGTCAGGTGAGGTCTAACGAATCTAATTCCAATTGTACTTGTGCGGTTTTACCAGACAGCTAAGTACATGCACTTATTCGCGCTTATGAATACACCAGCTCAATTGTATGTACGCATATAGTGATTGTCATTCATTTGATATGTTTTTATAGATGTTCGTCCCGGACGTCTAGTGGTTGTTTGAGCCACGCGTAGTTTACTGACAACGGCTGTTGTTAGGCTGGATCTGGAAGGGCAGCGTCTGTAAGCGTTGGGCGTGTATACATTCTGAGCCCGTTGAACAACCGATTCGGACCCCAAAGAGAAGACGGTCGTATTAGCGAGTTTCTCATTACTAGGGTGCTAGGGTACAAGAAAATTGGTATAAACCTAATGGAAGTAGATAATAACAAACATCGATATACAAGTTCCGAGACTAACGGTTCACGTGAATATGACCAAATGCAACAGTCGTGTAATGACGAAGCGATCAAGCGCAAAACACATAAATAAAGATCCAGCAATTAGAGACAAGGATGAAAAACTACCCGAGAAAAAGTTTATACAAGTAAAGGATAACAAGAGTTAGCAATACAGCGAAAGTAACCTTTGCAGGAGAAATTATTTGTCGGGCACACAACCCGAATGTTCGTGTCGGTCTTTGCAGGGAAGGTTTGGGATCAATGCCGAAATATCCAATGCAAGGAAAGGAAGAATCAACGACAGGGGAATAAATAAAGACAGGAAACGTGGCCACCGACTTTCTGCAGAACATACGACAATCTTCAAATACTCAATGCAAGCAGCTACTTTATCAGCATTTAATTTCTGGGTACGAAAGTTGACTCATTAAGTATTATTGGTTAACGATTTTGAACTTTAAGATTCACTATACTTATAACCTGATTAAAGAGCAACTTTGGATAAGCATTGCGGTTTCAACTGCAAAGTGTGGTCTTAAGATTCGACTCATTGAATAGAATTCGTAGCATTAGGGGCACGATGTTGATTTGTATATATTACAACTCCGGATCACTACTCTCTAGCATACAGCGCATATGTCTTATTGTTGGTTCGAGGTTTTGTTGAAGCATTTTGGATCTGTGGAAGTAACTTACAGCCATTCCAGATAACAAAGAAAAAGGTCTACAGTTGGATGAGGAAGGCTTCGCTTATTCAGGCATGTCGGTAGCAAGAGAAACTTGGCCACAACCGCGGGAACTGCTGGGGATGTTGGTGCACTAGGTCCGTAATGACCAGCGATCATGTGAATTCTATAAGGATCACGGTTGCAACCGTGCTTTTCCGCCTGTCGGTTCTGTACACATGATTCTGTGTACGCCTGCCATAGGAGGCCTGATATAAACTCAGTGCCGCTTTCTTCAGTGGTGCAACTAATTGCATGCAGCGAATCCTTGCCCCTGTCCTAACGACTCATTTACTATTCCATTCCCCAAGATCGTTTCACCCTGACCTTATCGAACGTTATATAACGCACTCATAGGTTGCATGCGCTTTTTACTTGACGAACTTTTGAGTGCCGCCAAGTGGGCTGTACCCCATTTTGTGCTTATGTTCTTTCTTCTCTTGGTTGCTGCTGTTGGTCCCAGACTAAGTTAGAGCTAGCTACTCATCATATTTCCAAACACTGCTAGAAATATACGGTTAGTTTCTGTACCCCGCTGCGTTCTCTAGTTCGATGCCTGTTGGGACTACGTTTCGATTGCTCTTCGAGGGAGGCGTTTTAAATCGTTCGTGGACGAGGGTCTGGCGCATACCCACTTGTCCACTACAGGTCTGGGATATCTTTTGGGCACACACCTCGGTTGACGGATGAAACGGTTCATTATTAGTGAAGGTGTGATTGAAATTTGCTCTCGGTGTTGAATCGCTCTTGGTGATCGAGAATAATTCACTCAGTAAGTGTGTTCGACAATGCAAATAAGGTTTATCCAGATGGTCGGATTAACGGGCTTATCTTTCAAGTTCGAAAAACTTCAGAATAAGCGATCGAAAGGATTGAAATTTATGCGGTACTGTTTACAAAAATTACAATGAAGGGACCATTTCACATTGAATGGAAATCAACCGGATACAAAAGTCATTCTGCAATGGCGTTGCAAAATGGACTAATTAAACATGAATCCACAGCTAGCTACCAGTCAACTGGAAATGAGTCTTCAAAACAGTCAGGTGCGGATGAAGTTGAAAGCGTGTCAACCAATGTCAAGATAGGGGTTTCAACACGCAAGCGATGGTAGTTATAAAAAAAATAGAAAGCAAACATATGTGAAGTTATGGCGCGACATTCATCATAATCGTATGCTACACACAGCCAAGACAAATGAAGGCAAAATAAGTATCGGATTTTCACAAACAAGCTCAACATGCCTCAACAAACTAGTCCCTTTCCATCATGCCGAACAATAAGAGACAATCGTGTCAGATGAACTTCAGTAGACCTGACAGTTGATATAATTGCGGGACTTTGAATACAGCTGCCGTCCATAATGATGTGTATGGTTCGCTCGTGAATACTTTGATGAATACAAAACGTGACAGTGTTGCCGGCTGTAACTTGCTGTCCTAGAGTGCTCACAGGGCAATTAAGACATATAAAGTATACTTATGAAATTGAAAATTGCTTCTAAAAAACGAACAAGGCGCGATGTTGGAGAATGCATAAAGTAAGCAATTTAGGACTAACAACCTACTCAGGAAACAAATTAGTGTATGAATCTGAAATGCCTGCAAAATATTGAAACTGCTGAACTTATAATTGAAATACGGAACCAAAATTGTCTGAAAACATAAGCAAAATGTAAAAGTCAGAGCAGCTAACAATCCTGTGTAGTGTACATGTAGTGTACAGAAGGAGTTGAAACCGGAAGCATAAATATTATGAATTTGATTGGAGCTAATGTACAATATCTTATTAAAGTTTGTCCGCGTTTAATCCCGCCATGTTATGCAAAACCACCTACAAAGGATTTGATCCACTTCACTGCATCAGACGTAGTTTGTTCACACTCCTGTTGTGAAACAGATGTATGAACTACAATGAATCTCGATACAGAAATAACGAGTGGAGTCAAGGTCTGGATTCACCAAAGATTGACAATGTTCGTGAGACGTCCATTGACGCTGGACAGTATTCGGATTGTTCCATGCGTGGCTGAGGATGAGAATTAATAGAGTTAAAAGTTAATCCAACAAACAGGATACTTCAAAATGGATGGCAACCACTATTGTCGTGGAAAGAACCAGCAAGTACGTGTAGTAGAGTTTATCCGAAACGGTGTTGTGTTTTTGTTTTTACCCAAGTCAAACAAAAATGTACAATGTGGTCTGATGCAGCAGTTACGCCCGTTAGCAAAATGAAGTACAAAATAGTGAAAACTCTACACTTCAAGGATAATGGCTGAGATAGATAAATCCGGATCTACGTGGGAGTAGATAACAAATTCTATTAATTTTCAAGCTCAAAAATCAAAGCACAGAATGCAAGGATAGAGCAAACGGTCCGCAGCTTCTGCGGAAGTGTTTTCGTTCATACCCTGGCGACCTGATTTGTTTACTTTTGACTGTTACATTTGTTGATTGTCATTTATACCGTTTTCATTGGAAACCTTCGCATGCTTTTACACATCTGTTTGGACAAGCAGGAATATAAACAAATACCTCGCACACTCAAACGTTAGACTCACACAAGTGTCCGCTCACTGTTTGGCATTATTATCGTTTCATCTTATTTGTCGCCCGCACTTCCATTCCGCGTCTCGGCAATATACCTCTCATTTACTTGCTGCGTTTTCCGCGACCGTTTGTCTCGGTTCGTTTGATCGTACAAGCTGCTGAACCCGTTCATATAGCATGTCATAGTGTGCTCGAGTTCGCTGAAACATTTTTACTCACGCCATGTCACGGTTCGAGTGCACGTAGCGTATGAATGCATCCTTTGTGTTACATCCCGTTTAGCTTCGTTCAATCGCTGTGGATATTACAGAAACTGAGTTGGGATTTTCGTCTTTAGTATCGCTGACCACGTGAGCATTCCCCGTTTTCAGGGATCTTGACGTAGAGATGTGATTCGGTGTGTTAGAAATAGACCTGACCACACGGCTGTGGTCAGTTCAGTGCTACTCAACCCTAAGGTTTTTGACCCTAATGGAGAGCTTGTATCTGAATTCTTGCAGTTGACTCAACTTGCTAATGGACTACCGTTTGTGATAACTGATATCGTGCACCACATTGTGACAAGAAGGCCGCCAGTCCGAAGAAGTTCATATCGAGTAGCCCGGATAAGCTGAAAATTGTCTAAACCGAGTTTGAACATATGTTTCAGTTTGTCATTATCCGTCTGTCCAATATGTAGTGATTAGCGATCGTGTGCCTTCTCTAAGAATCCAGGCTGCAACCGTGTTTTTCGGCTTGTTATTTTTGTACGCATGATTTTGTATACGTCTGCTATAGGAAGCCTGATATGAACTCAGTACCACTTTCTTTAGTCGTGCATTAGTGCGTACGTGCAGCAAATTTACGCATTCCTAGGTATACGCCATGACTGCCAGATGCGAAATAAAAATACCAATAATTGCGGGAGAGCAAAAATATACGATAATTGCAATGAGTCTCAATCAGCGCTAAACAACACCAATACGCAGAAGTAGCCAGGGAGGTTAAGGATCCGACCGCCGAACGCGTGAGCAAGCCGGAAGAGTGTATGTGGCTAAATTGGCGCGCATGCAAACGAACGAATGCGATTGCATGCACCAAGCAGAC
>JTDE01005141.1:6599-28308 GCA_014338405.1 Paragonimus skrjabini miyazakii
AGTGCTAGTTGCGAAGTCTTGCTATTATGCTTCATCCACCTGTTATGCCTGTTTGCTTATATGATATGTGACCTGTCGTTCTGTTCACTCCTCATCTGTCAGGTTGCATGGAGCGGTAAGCGAATGACATATTTGAGGTTATTTCGAAAATATGTTGCATACATAAACAATTCGCTAGTCAGAGTGATGAACAGTTAACATCAACCGAAATCTCCTACTGTTTCATTAAATGACAAATGAATAATCGAGTGGTTCGTTCCGGTTTCCGGTCTTCACTGAATAAAACGAGGTGGAGTAAAATCCAGTGGTTGACCTGAATGGAGTTCGTCATTAAATGGCAGATGAACACTCCGAAATTCAACTTGATATGTAAAGTGAACCAAGTTTGTACTTAACTATTCAACCATTCCTTGACAAAGTACGGTCCATGTAAATGACGGTACCTGTCCCCACTGTTCTGGAAGTCAGAGAAATGAAAAACACAAAAGTTTGGGGAGCTCATGAGCAATTGTTACATCTGCATGTTTGGCGCTTGGGTACCGCGCAGTCGGTAGCAGTAAGTATGTGGCAGTTCATAAAACAATTCTAGAAGAGCTATCCGTAGGATGCTGAAACGTAGCCTAAAGGCTGATCGTGGGGCTGGGTTAATGGAGACAGTTAAGGAAATGGAGATCATTTTTGTTTCAGGGAACACTAGCAAAACTATTTAGGATTATTCGTTCTACTGGTCCCAGACGACCGTCTGTCAGTGAAGCTATCACCGAGGCAGATAGCACACTCATCGATAATAAGTCCAGAAGGTTAGAACGTTGGGCGGAACACTTTGAGGGTCAATTTAGATGGCCTTTTGCTCCTACCTTGTTGATACCAGAAACTTGTGATGTAGCACCCTGGTTGTTAGTTTTGCAACCACCCACTGAGACTGAGGTCCGAAATTGCATTTCGGATCTGAAACGTAATAAAGCTGACGGTTCGGATGATCTAGTGCCGGCACCTTTCAGAGAAGGTGGGGAGGCATTAATAGTGGCTTTGACTCAGCTGCTTCAACTTGTGCGGATGGCGGAGACCATCCCTCCGTGCTGGGGTCACTCGATAATGGTTCCCATGTTCAAGAAAAGTATGAAGGAGGTAAACATTAAGGAAGAGCAGGCAGGGTTTCGCCCTGGGTGGGGTTGTATAGATCACATTTTTACCCTCCGTCAAATTCTGGAGCAGCGTCATATGTACCGCCGGTCAACAATCGTCGTATTCCTCGACCATAAGGATGCGTTCGATTTGGTGGATCGATCTAAACTTTTAGAGTCGCTTTAACGCAAGGGTGTACCGACCAAGTATGTGAACATAATGTCGGCGCTTTACTCTCATACTTCTGCATAGGTTAGGGTTTACAGCAAACTATCCGACAGTTTCAGCACCAGGAGCGGCGTATGTCAAGGCTGTTCTGTTCCACCACGAAATAATAGAGAACTCTTTCAGACACTCAAAAGATGCTGGTGTGGACCTCCTACCTGGTGGAAGGGTGACTGATCTCGATTACGCCGACTTTGCGGTGTTGTCGTTTAATACTTTTTAACCAGAACAAACGACACTAGAGCAATTTAGCGTTCTGCTGGATACTTTGGAATGCGTTTCGCAGTCTTGAAGTGCGAATTGCTTCTGTAAGGTTGTTGTGATTAAGTAGATTTATCGTTCGATAATGAAGTCATGGAGGTTGTTGACCGATTTGTTTATCCATGACAGCTGTATCGGCGGCGGTGGTGGAGGTGTAGGAAATGAAATAGAGGCGCGTATTTACAAGGCTAGGGCAGTGTTCGCTGATCGGAGACACCTATGATGACACAGACGTGTTTCTCTGAAGCTTAAGGGTCGCGTATATCAGACAACATTGAGGGTTGTATTACTATACGGCAACGAGACCTGGCCGCTCAGAGTAGAAGACCTGAACCGTCTTCAGATATTTGACCACCGATGTTTGTGTTCAATCGCTCGTATCGGGTGGCCCCAACGAGTAAGCAACGAGGAGGTTAGGAAGCGCGTGTTTGGCAGTGATTGTCAAACCAGTTTTTTGTTCAATCATTACATTTGCACAGACTGAGATGATTAGGTCATGTACTAAGAATGCCATCTAGTCGTCTGCCACACCGAGCACTGTTTGCCGACGCTGCGGTCGATTGGCGCAAGGTGCGAGGTGGGCAGGTGATGACCTGGCGTAGGGAAACGAAATCGTTTACGAAGAGGTCGGCTACTGTAGATCGGGTTCGTCTTCCGGGCTGGAGCCATCGCGACTCACAGAGTCGGTGGCTTGAGACTTTAGGTGAGATGGCGACTAACCGAGTTCAGTGTTGTGAATTTTGTCGTTGTTTGTCCGAGTTGTCTGTGAATTGAATGTACTTAATGACGTGGGGCAGTGGAAGCCGTAAGGAAGCTGTCTTGCTGATGACGCCTTACTTTCACTTACAGCTCGGTTGTTTGTTTGCAAGGTGTAGGCACCTTAATGTTGAATGTCTGAATAAAGACGAAGCCATTTTTAGTAGTTAGTTGACTTCCCGTCCCCTTCTTGTTTTCTCTGTGGCAGTTAAGCATCAGTGTAAACCACTGGTGCATTGCTGTCTATGATGATAATATGGTGATAGGAATCTGTGTTGGTATGGACAAGATGCTGGTCGTATACGTAAGAATTTATACCGTGAACAAATAATTTACGAACTTCAAAAGAAGTGTGACGATGTTCGTTTCGAAATACAAACGGCTGACAGCTGCCCAATCCGACAATGTAATTTGAAAAACTTTAACGGCAGTGGTGAAATTAAAAAGTAGAAAATGTACTTAGAATTTACTATGAAGAATTTGAGGAACTCCAAACAGTGAGACAACAGAGCATACTATGAATGCATTCTGCCAGTCATTGTAGATGGAAAGTGAAAACTAGAGTGTAGTGTAACAAGAAATAGGAGACCTGATCTACCCTGGTTAGGACAAAGCTACCTAGTTTTCGGGCGTGATCAATCTGGGATGGTGACCAGATCATTGTGAACATTTGTGGATACATCATCTCAGTCAGACAGTGTAATACGGTAAGTTCACTCGAATGCGTAAGTTGAACTCATCCTCTACTAGTCAGCAATGGACATTTTTCCCTTGTATTCCGTGCCCATCATCAAAACACCTTACTTCGAAAGGACACTGGTTCCTAGTGTCTCTAAGCTCCGTGTTATGGTCATTCAGTTCCATTTCTTACTTCCAACTGATCGTCCAATGATACGCTTGCACACTTCCTTAATAAATGACTTGTGGCATCATATGGTGATCCTAGATTCCGGGATAGACTTGCAGAAGACATGGCATTATAATTAAGCGTCCACTGATGGGAGCGGCACAACTGTAGTAAATCAGGATTACTGCGATATCATTAGTGCACCCCTGTACTAATCAGGAAAAATTCTCTGCATCTCAGTTATCTGGAGTGCACAATAGATGCAGTAATATTTTTGGTCCCAAATCAACTGGTCCACGTACTGTAACCTATACATATGCTCTTAATTTGAAATAAACTGAACTGTATTCGTAGCTCACTCTGTTCCGTCTCCTTTGCCAAAAGTCATTCTTGAGCCCCACCAGGTTGAATGCTTAATGGCACAGCTTACTCGCAGTGACAGGCGCGCAGTTTTATCCATCAAGAAAAATTGTCCGTAGGAAGTTGGGTTATAATAATTTCAAGGTGTCCTACAAGATTGCAGAAGACACCTCCGGAGATTGTATACTGACATAATAATCGTTTTTCCATTCGCTAACTTCCAGGAATGATAACTTTCTGTAGACGTTTTCATCACCCACACAGCAGCCTTGAGTCTGACCGAAAGGTACTGTGGATCGGACCGCCACTCACCTCAACAGTGACGTGAAGTATCTTGGAAGAAAAGTTTACTGGAAAGATTGAAAAAATAATAAACGACTGAACGGAAGAATTGGGAATGGTACGAATGCTGGTACGCCATTGACTGTGATACATTACCAACTCGGATGGCCTGTCTAACAAATGACATTAGTAATCACGAGGACCTCAACCAGGCAGGTGACACCTACTCACTTTACTCAGTGGAACAGTCAGGGTCCTCATATTTCGTGACCACTTTGTCGCTTGACCATTATGTGGTTTCACCCAATTGTTGGTAGTCTCAGTGTAGACTACCCGGCACGACAAACGCTGAGATGGCATATGGAGTACGTGACCCAACTATTGCAGGTTGCGCAACGTGATTATTTCACCAAATGATCGCGCATCTCGAGCGTTCCAGAATACGCGCCGGCGAATTCATACGTTTCATTGTCAAAGGTGTTATCGTTAAACAATTTTTCTTTCTCTGATAGCTAGCAAATTGGTCGTGGAATACCGGTCAAAGGTAGTCGTCGAGAGAACTGTTAGGGAGTCCATTTTTTCCCCGTCCAAAACCGTCTCATTAGTCGAGAAAACGATTTTATCCAATCACATTGAGCGGAAATGTCCAGAACAGTCAAGAAGTAACCTTGGCTGTGTTCTTAACTGTCCGACCTTTATTCCGCTATGCTCATTGGTGGTTTAGTGACTTCAACTATTATTTTCCATAAATGTCCTTCGATTTCCTGATTCGATAATGTTTGTAGACCGTTATGCACCACATAAATACCATGTAATTTTCTCCTTATGATATACGTTTTTGGAGCGGAACAAATCTGCTTTTTGTACCCGTCTGTTGGTTCGTCTTGCGATCAACTATGGGGACAGTGGCGTTATTTTCAGGGTCGATAATTTTTAATTAATTATTACGAGGAGAAGAATCTGATTTTTGTCAAGCGTATTACTGTATCGTGGACGAACCAGCGTATTCTTTTGAGGGTTTATAACAAAAATCAAAACCATTCTCAACTTCGTCATCATTGTATAGAATATGGGACCCAATCCAATTTTTTATTTAGCTGGAAATAGTTCATATTCAACAATTGGAGCCATCTTGCATTGACCTACGGATATATCTTTTCAGGTATCCACGTTTTCCTTAAGGAAATTATAACCACCTAAACCACATCACAGCACACTTAGTACAGAGTCGTCTACAATTTTTTTAATTGCTACCAAACAGTTTCCCAGTTATAATAATCATAAACCGTCTGACATGCATTTTTCACCAAGTCTATCAAACATGCACTTCAGGAACCCCGCTAACGAGAGTGTGTTTTTCAAACCACCATTGGTATACATTTTTTTTCAAGTTAGCAAGGAATGCGTTATCCAGATCTTGTACTGATGTTTTCCAATCTTCGATTATTACAGACTCCTCAAAGGCATATGATCTCTTTCAATTTTCATCCTCCATACAATTCCAGATAACACTTTTCAAAAAACTATTGTTTATGGTGTTTCACCAAATCTCTCCAGTTCATCTGTATCACCATCGTTTTGTCGAACCATCTTTCGCGTTCTTTGCAATCTCGCACATCCAAACATACACGTTAATATGAAACTGTGTTCGGATCCTCTGGTGTAGCATGACTTCAACGGTGATGTTCAAGAATGGACAGGGACATGTTCGGTAGGTCATCATTCCAGGCACGTTCGTCATACATTCACATAAGTTGGCACATTCACCGTGCCAGATATCGGATTCAACCACACCCGTATCGATCTCTCCGATCTTTTATCACCAACAGAAGACCATAAACACATTTCAGTTTTTGGGATCATTTTAGAGGCGGTACCATTAAGATTCACCACCATCACAAACACACTTTGATATTGACTGGTCTCTTTGGGAGACAATTCGGATCACAACCTTTCAGTGCTTTCACAAACCACCTGAGTAGAAGACATCAGAACTACGGCATATTAACAGTGTACCAGTTGCCTAAACGAATGATTCTATCGGCATCAGAAATTTGCCATGACGGCACACGAAGACCCAATACCTTGGTCACAATCCTTATCTGCTGTCTTCCCTGAAGGTAGTTCAGTTGTTAAAGAGAATATCAGCTATACTCCAGCCGAACTTGGTCAATGTAACAATAACTTTTCCGGGCCAGTTTATCTTGTTCTCTGGCACTAGTCAGTTCACGGATTTGTCAAACAACGTTCGATGTATCAAGGTGAACGAATAGCAAGCCACCGTACACAAGACCGAATACTCCACTGTCGTTTTTTCCTTTTCGCAGGAAATCGTGTACACAGGGTTCGTGTTCATAACGACTCGGGGATACCTCCCTCCAACCTACTTACGATGATCCGTTTTGAGTGAGACAGTACAACTTGAAGTAGTTCACCCCAATAATCACGCAAACTGGGTTTCAGTGGACCATCCAAAACCAGCAGACAGTAAAGGCTATTCGTCTCGTACTTATCAGACACATGAATAAGCTGATAATATTTTGGGGACACTTATCACCCAAGTGGCTACTGCGCCTGCTGTACATTTAGCCAACGTGTTTTCATTTTCTTGTTGATTTTAATGTTGACAGGGCGTATTATAGCGTCCCCACTGAAGTTAGCAGATGTCCACGGGCTAGCACCAAATGCAGCTCGCACCACATTTGTCCTTGATCAAAGCCACAGTGCAGACGTCCCTCATGAGTCTTTCGAGTTGGACGCAAGGTCACACCCACACGTGCCAGTATGATTTTCATGCACGTTTATCGATCTCTTGTGACTGTGTACGTCCGCGAAAGTGTCTGGGCTTGTGGGCATGTGTGGCAGCGCGACAAAGCTGGCCGAACTGGTCTGGAAGCCCCCAACATGTTGGCAACTGAGACTCAAAAGTGGATTTCTGTGTCATACGTGCGATGGATCTCATGGGCTCACTGCAATCTAATCAGCCGGGCGATTCTTATCAGCTTATCAGCGCCCCAGGGTACTAGTGAGTTTGATTAGTGGTCTTGTGCAATGGATCGGCCAGTGGACGGAACAACGTCGTCGGCATTGGAGGTTGACGCAGGTGCGCCGTTGTGACCAGAAGGCCTAGACACTGACCGATATCGTTCAAGTTAACGAGACGTCTTATGCATTCCGAGAGATGAATGTTCAGCTGAAGCTGTCAATCGATAACACCAGTACCGTTTTGTTAGTGTTGCTTGGGTAAGCAGCCACGATCTGGTCGAGCGCCTCAGATGGTCACCATTGAGAATTTAGTAAAATTTAGCAATCAGAAAGAGAACGAACTGACAGAGAAGACAGGTTAACAGAATAAAAATGTCTCACTATTTCTAATACACCATGTATAATGAAGCTGGAAGCGAACAAGAGGCAGTTGATAGGATAGACAATGGTAAGCTTACTGAAACTTCCGAAAGATCAGCATGCAGTAATCAGACAACAGCTGAGGACATATCGTTTTTGTTACTGTTGTCTGTCAACCGATATTGGTTGGTCAAATCCTTCAGAGCGATTAACTCGAGCATGTGAGCTGAAAATCAACAGAATTATTTCACAGTTTATCTACTGTTTGTAGTGACTAGGCAGCACATACATTGATAAGATACCTGTGGACCACACCGTCCGTGAAGAATCCTTACAGCCTTTCTGTATCTACGGTCTACTTCCGCAATGACGTAATGCTGTATAGGACTGAATCAGAGTCCATTTGTCCGTATGTCTTCAAATATTGTTCCATATATTGCTTTATGACAACTTTGTACACATCACAAAGAACATGCTCGAATTCAGCGATTTGACACTAAAATAAGTACGAAATATTTATATTCCAATTTTACAAGTGAATTATTAGTGGGGTGCACATAGAGCGGTGGGTTAAAGAGGTCAGTTAATTCAATCTCATACTGTCATGAGGACGCCATCGGATCAATTGATCCTGACAAGTTTAAAGATTTGAGGTAGATCGAGGTAGTTTCAAAGTCCGAACGAAACGTTTTTGAATACACAGGATGGGTTACAGAGACGAAATCCGGAGGCATCAGCCACAGACAGGATCCTACGTTTCCATGCCTTCGACTGGATGAACTTAACTTGGTAGATTGAATAAAATGCCTCCATTACAGTGACCAACTGATTAGAATCCACCAGATGTGATACTATGGTGTTGTTAACTAAACCTGTTGTACAGCTGTTGGGCCAAACTGGGAGATGTTCATGGATCCTTTCAGATAAGCATCCAGTCATGTAGCTGACACAACTGGTTCCACAGAAACAGATGATGCAGTATACACAGAAAGATGTTGCACAGACAAAATTTCATCGCTTAGGGTAAGAAGCGACTATAGTCAACCAATGTGTCTTGATTACCCTGATGCCCCTGGTTCAACAACCGCCAGTCGGGAGAACTCTGCGCAAGTTAGCCACCTGGGGAACGAAATGTGATTGATATAGCATTGTTTCTCAACCTCTAGCCACTTGTTTTACCAACTGCTATCTATAAAAGCGCTTGGAATTGGAAACGAACAAGCTGTGCTTTATCGCCTTCGATTTTCCGTCCCCACTGAGTCAGGCTGGTCCATTACCCACTGTCGGTTCAGATAGTTCGTACACGGCAAGTAGTCCGCAAAAATCGTACAATCGATCGACACAGTGAGGCAAACCACAGATACTGAGTCAGTTCGTGATATTCTTCGTGTGGGCTTCCACAACCACGCTATAGTAAGGTCCTTCTTGACTAATGCGACCCGGTTTACGTGAGGTTTTAGTTTGGAATTTTATAAATGCAATGACCTCAAAATATTTCATTGAAAATAAACATGCTTATGTTTTTATTGCTGGGACCTATTAACACGTGCGTTTATTGGGTACATCGAACAAAAGTATCTATCCCAAACCTGTTCGTCCAAGGTAAATAGCAGCTTTTCACAGACCCCAGGATGACTGTTTATGATCGGTTCGAATCTGATTAACATCTTAACAGTTAAAAGCATAGCAACTGAGTGAAAATGACTTTTGCTTCCGCAGAAATTTGTTCCATGCAAGAAATTCAACAATACAATCATAGCTCGCGTTTTGTTCATTCTGTAAGTACACGCACATGTAACTTGAATCTAAGGGGACAGACCTAGGACAGACGGGCATACAGAGTTTGAAAACACAACTACAAACGAACAAACGAAAGATTGAATGTTAGCATTGTGTTATCGCTGTTTTCTAAATCTACTTAGTGCGACAATCGATCAATGCAACTAAAGGCCAGCATGCAATTGAGTGAGTTTAGTATTTTCTCAAGTTCAGCTAGTTTTCTGATGTATAGATATGAAACACATAACACACAAAATAATTTGTTTTTTTAATCTTCCATTCTCCTTTGATAATAGTCAATGATTGCATTGCACCAATTGGAACACCAAATTTATCAAGCGGGACGTTTGTGTGTACTCGATTGATGAGTAACATTCATACACCTCTGGTAAAGAAAGTGATTCCACAGTTACACAGAACTTAACTCAAATTTCCGATGGTTCATTTACTTTTGATCTATGGTCGATAGTTTACGGTCTCATTTTTCGTTAAACTTATGACAAGTGACATCTGTCGTCTCCGTTGATTGCTTTCGCACACTGATGTGCATGAGGCAAAAGAACATCGCATTCACTCAGTCCACAGACCCACGGGCAATTTATAGTAGTCATAATGCAACGCATTTCAATAAACCTTGTAAACAAAAGTTGATTTGTATTTCGTTGAAGTTGTCTGCCAATTCAATATGCTAATGAGCCCAATCGATGTTTGGGGCCGATTTCGATTTAGTGTGAGACAAACACGAACACGACATTCATTCTATTCAAGAAAAATTCAAGAATTGCTGACCGTTCTGAAAGTTCATGATGTAAATAACTTGAGCGGTTTGCTTTTTAACTATACAATTGCTTTCCAAGATTAAGTTCAAACTACCGGTCCGTTAGACACGAAACTGGACAAGATGTTCAGCAAGATTCACCAGTAGCATTTTAACAAGTTATATTTGGTCACAGACTGTCCAAACTGAGATTAAACTCTGCCCAAGGAACACATAATTAGTCCATATTTCTCTTGTGGAAACCTATAACTTTAAACAAATGTCATGATTACCTTAATATGTTACACCTTCATTTACTCAACCCAAATACGGAAATTCACTGTTGTTTGCCCCTCGATGCCGATGGCTCACAGTGAATACTAGTTATATATCAAGCCATCATTTCTCATTTGATCTCACAGATAACGTTCAGTCGTTTATTTATTAAATGTGGATCAAATCGATATTGCTTTACGAAACAAGGAAATAAGCAAATTCACGCCTGTTGTTCGCTTTTTGGTAAAGTCACGTCAATAATATGCTTTTCGACCAACCTAGAGGTGAATTTTCAGGTTTTACTTACTCAGATCTCCTACAACTGGAGGACCATAGAGTAAGTGTGCTTGAGTCTTGAAATATTGATAATAACTATGAACCTCAACTGAACAGTAAACTAACCGTCACAACCTTTGTCGGTTGAGAAAAAGTTGTTGAATCGGTTTCGTGCTTCAAGCACCCTGTGCTTGTCAGGCCTCCACCTAACGCAACACGTTGACAATTTGATATACTGACCGTTCCCCAAGTGTGGGCCAGAATACAAACTCCAGAGACCAATCAAAAGAGCTTGCCTAAGAAACAGGCTTCTTAACCGAGTCTGGTAAGCGAATGGCCTCAACATACCGCTGAAATCATGACACGGGTACGGGGTGTATAGATTCGTACGCGTATTGCCAGTCAAGTTTCTCGACCTCATCATCTCATTGTTTTGGCTACCACAAATCGCTTTCGACAACGCCCGGCTGCTGACAAGCGTTCCAGTGAACGTCCCACTGTTTGAAAGGTAATGCAGGGCAGCGAACCACCATGCATCGGTGAGTGTGAATGGACAAAATAGAAATACGATAGCTCCCTAACGTACTGTGGGTTAAATGACCATTTTTTCACTAAACGATGGCTAACAAGAGGTTGCATTCATAAAAGAGAGAGATCTACAAACTTTGAAGAGATTGGTTGAAACCCCAATTATCCCACAGGATTTGAGGCACGTCATGTTACGTTTTCAGGTTCACCGTACCATTTGTGGACTCTGACGATAAGTTTTACAACCGTGTCACGAGAACTGAGCTGTGACATTCTGTTTCCTATCAACATGACTTACTTGACCATTTTACCCCTACATGTGTTCCGTGATGAATGCAGATGCTGTGTTGTTGGGATCGGGGCGGACAGCACGTTTAAAAATATTGTCCAGATTGATCCGCTTTGTACATTAGATGCCTGCTCCATCAGGAGGACTGTCGTTCTGGAGAAGCCCATAGGTTTGGATTGCGGATTTTGTATTTTGGTCCACACTTAGGAGCGATCGGTGCGTAACTCAACGTTTGAAATTGGATAGACATACTTTGTCACGCCAATGTCATCAGCGTTTGCACTATGTGTTCTGGTGCAATCGAAAACCGTAGCCAGAAGCATGCACAGAATTCTCTATTCACTCCAGTGCCCACTAGTTCGGACGGTTTGTCTCGTCTGAGTCTCGCCTGGATCACTCAAAGTCATAGTGGACTTGCAATCGTTTATCGCCTACTTCGGACACTGTTTGTCTAAGCTCGGAGACTGCGATCGGCCAATTGCTTTGGATGTCTCCGCCCTAACTTCAACTGATATGGTGGCTATCAGACTGTCTCACAGTTGGCTGACACTCTAACACGCGAGATGGGGCTTGCCCAACTTATCCGGCCGTTCAGATGACGATGATGACGACCGAAGTTTACGCCGATCTGTGCGGATGACTCATGTGGTTGGTGTTGTCCACGTGCACTCTACATAGTACGAATACACTCATGTGCTTGATGTTTACCACGTACGTGTTAATCTGTGCCGTCGTCAGCCTGAAAGCTGGGTTCAGTCGAGACAACTCTGCTCCCTGCGCCCAGTGGATCTTTCCTCCGTAAGACAACCTATAGCTGGATCTGTCAACCTACCCATGTACGCGTTAGTCATAAGGCCTCGTTTGCCGTTGAACCTCAGAAAACTCCCCTTCAGGTATCTTAAACTGATATCGAGACAAACGAAAGTTATGTCGAGACATCTTAAACTTTAAAAAATATGGAGACTTGTTTTAGATCGTCTAATCTGCCGATTCCTGTGTTCACAATCCACTCGCTTGAACTAATGCTAGGTGTGGATCATCTGGCGAATAACCAGCCGTCGATCAGTCCCCCTAATCATTTTTTTCACTACTGACACTGTAGAGTACAACGGCGACAACTTAACAAAACAGATTCAAATGCATGTTTTTTAATAGTCCGTTTTATTATTCTCTCTATATATTTAAATTATTTAAAAAGGACATACACTGAGTAGTGAACGATTTATTGTGACGTTTCAAATTCACACTAGGATCCGTCATCAAACATATATATATATATATATATATATATATATATCGCCATATTCTACTCCTTTCCCTTACATGCAGCGGGAAAACTCGTACTTGAATCTGTTAGCTTGTTAATGGTTCTTAAACCTACGTGACAACACAAGTATATTTCATATAGTTATATAATTGTATATATGTATATATACAACTATGCATATGGTCAATCGACCTACAGAAACCTCATACACTGAGCTATTTTACGATGTACGCAACATAATACCGGATAACAAGCTCCGTATATCAATTCACTGCGGTCGTAACCCTACACTTGTGCCCTTGTTTTCATGTCAGTGCTATTCGTATTGGTGTCATCTGTCTGGTTTAAAGTTAACATATTTAACACGGCTGGTCGGGGTCCTTTACAAATGGGAACAAATTCTCACGAATTACCGAGATAGTGTCAATGGGAAACGCTTTCCTCCTGGATGCATTTTGCCGACTTCCCTGTACACAGTTCAAACGTTCAGTCTAACACAATCCACTATACTTTCCAATGTCAGACAGTGACAAAGAGGAAACTACAAGGATATTGTTTGTGATGACGTCTTTCATTCAAGAAACTAATCCATAAGCCATAACATCATGTTACCGGCTGAACAATAAGCGTACCTCTGGTGCCTATCAAACCACACGTTCACTCAGGTCTGTGAAAATATTTCTCCGTTCACCATACTTTTACAGAGTTCCAGTTTGAGTGAACCACAATATACGAACCCATCTGAGTACATCCTAATCGACAGTCACTCACAGCAATACAGTTCAATAATGGTTTTCTACTGTCTACATGAAAGTTCATTCTTTTATCTACTTCTCGTGATACCGTATACTCCTTGGCCAGTGCAGTAGCTATACAAATAAACACATGTGATATGCCACAAACAAATTCTTAACTCTCCCCAGTTAAGGCTGCTGAAAGGCAGTTACTGATTGCCCAAGTGTCAGAAGAAGATCCGTACCTAGTGTTTTTAGTAGGAGAAAACCTGCTGAATGAGGCCATCAGTGGGACGAAACGAATGTTTGAGCGAAGGACGTGAACAAAATTGCTGGTGGCTTTCGAACCATTGCGCTACGACACATTGGATGGCCCAAATGATCAAGAGAACCTACAACGATTCAGAAGGCAACAAAAACGTAGTATGACCATGGAACTCGGAGACTTACAAGCTCTAAACCAGAAGATAAGAAGTGAGTCCAGTGTGTCCCTGAAAACTCGAGACAGAGGACACCTAGTCTGGCATAGGTTATACGATGCTGACGTGAACAGAGTGATGTGAGGGACAAATTGTGTGCACCTAAGAGAACGAATTTTGCCCGAACGGGAGACCCGTGATGCAAACCATGACAGACCATAAAGAGCGCGAAGTGGACAAACTCATCAAAAAGGAAAGGATTTTGTGAAGTTGGACTGAGGCGATTTTCCGACTGGAGAATGTTCAGCTAGCCAAACCTCACGCACAAGCTACTGCGAGAGGAACTGCGGTCGATCGGCGCCAACCAATCAACAACGGCGATCAGCTACTACATTGAATTCGTTTGTAATAGAAAGTTATCACTGAGTTGATTGACAACGTGCTGGATTTAAACGACCGAACTGCTTAAGTCAGATTCGTGGAACGTAACAATAAATGGTCCAGTCAAAACGTAACACGCTTGTAGCCCAATAGTAATCGTTAATACAAACACTGTTGGTTCTCTATAAAAAAGGAATAGTTTTTCTAATAAATTGAGATTATCCAATGCCATTCAGACCACTGTCGTTCTGATTTTCTCAACCCAGCAGTCAAATACACAATAGCCTTCATTTGCGCTGGGTTCTACACATTCATCGACCTTTAGCATTCCAAATTTTATTTCAAACCAGACATCCGTTTGAACAGATTGGTGTACTTTTTGGGTCCTGATTGTGCATAGTGGCTGAAATTGCCGAGTTACCGTCAAGCCTCAGTTAGTTGACGTCAGTAATGTTGTATCTGATTAAAACGTCAATGTCGGATGATGACGATTTAGGGCATAGGTCCAGTGCTAATATGGTGTAAGCTACAGACTATCGTTCCTTTTATGAACATGGCAAGAGAGTAGTCATGATCAAAGAGATCAACTGGTTTGCAAGCAGGATACGGTCGACAGGAAACCGTGGCGTAATACAGATAGGGCGTGAGAACGTGAAAGTTCACAGAGTGGCTACTATGTTAGCACGCTGTATTGTCGGTACTGGGTGGGCATGGCAGGACACAGACAACGTGATTGTGCACCGTCTGGGTACCAACACTAGCGGTCGTAGTGAGAACAGTAACAAATTATCCACAGTAAATCGACGGGGGTTAAAGTAAGTAATGTTAGTCACCTACGTTGCTGAGGTAAAATTCAGCGTGGTCGTCTCACAGTGACCCGGATTACAAAAGGATCACAGTGACGTTTTCTCCTACATCAAAACGTCAACTGAATCCATTATAAATCCCGGCTTTTTCAGGTTGTCTACGGACATCTCAGTTTGTTCAGTGGTTCAATAGTGAGAGAGGCATGCTTCAGCTCACACAGCCAATTATGGCTGCACCCTAGCGAATATCCATTGTGTGCAAGATGACCTCGGACCTAACTACGTGTGTCACAAGTATGCACATGAGACTTTAACGAGGTGCACCAACCCAGGCTAAACGACAGTCAGTCAGGACCAAGACAGTCAAGGTCGATCAAACGACCGTCGATAGCACGTGAGCCGAGTGGTTTGTTCATCCGTTGGGTGTAAAAACTTAACCGTCCTGGTTGGCTGGTCCTGGGTGAGCATGCTCTAACCCGTCAAGTTCACATAGGACCGGCGCATAAACGAGTCATCCCACCAGGATGAGGGAAAAACAAACACCGGCCGCACACCATGGGCGTTACCAAAAACTGGACTGGACTATAACAACGCTCGCACGCGGCCCAGCAAACAACGTGATGACTTACAGAACCATGTGAGTAGGGGTCGAAGGGGTAGGCGCAAGTGAAACGTGCTTTCCAAGGCATGATTTGTCACCTCAGGGACGAAATCGCATATTGCCCACACATGTTGACTAGCGAATCTAACAGAGCCATTTTACAGAAGGCATTGAGCCACATTGCAACAATACAATTTGATAATCTCCAGCAGAGCATTCGTATGATGCATCAGTATCAAATTATATGGTCGTTTTTAGTACAAATTCGCATCTCTATGTTTCATGTAACCTCTATTTTGGACGCAAAGTCTATAAAGAAACCTTACTAAACTAGATGTTATAAGTCCGTTGCCACAAATCCTGTGTTTACTAATTCTTCGCTATGATACCACATCTTTACCAACCAGGCTGCGGTGAAACTTTCGTAATTCAGTTCGCTAAGAGGAGCTGTACAGCATCAAGAAACTCAAAACAGTTGGAGAATTCCCACTACTTCTCTGAGGCCATTCATTTTTAATAGAAAAGCCGGGTTCTGGCGTGTTTCATAAGCGGAAAAAATAAATGTTTCGGATAGGATCGTGCATCTTTGGCAGGTAGAATTGTGGCCTTTGATTATGACAGCCGATTCAATACTACTGCGATGCATGATTCTATTCCTTTACATCTATCTCTAATCATACGCCAACGAGTTGGGCGAAGGTCAATACTGGCAAGTTCTAGTCAAATGGAAAATATGAGAGGATTCATAGGGTAAATAAACTCACAGAACCATCCAGGACAGACTGTGTCGTAGCCAATAAGAACCGCACGATAAATAACGTATGAATTACCGTTCCTATAAGTCCTAATATTCATGAGCTTATCAAAATTGAATCAAGTATCGACGTGTATGTCTCCTTTATCACTGAAAATTTCTCGGTAATTTGGTGTATAAGGATCGGATGGGGTTTCGTAGACTTCACAGCCCGGATGCTACACCATACTTGTCGATTGATGACCAATAACAATTACGGAGAACGCCAAACAGTTTGTATCAATCAATCAACCTGGACCGCCTACAAACAATGAACACAATCCGTAGCTGTGCATGAAACTTACCAACTGACAAGCGGTCCGCTTAGACAACCAGTAAGCACGGTATCCACTTACGGTGAAAGCTTCTGTTGTTCAGATAACAAACCATGAAGATGACCAAGTGACTGTTCGTTCCTTTGATGAACTTGAATAAACCATTGAGAAGATGCAAATCATATGATGTTAACAGAATAACATTTCGTACATTCTGATCACACATGGGCATGTAACTAATTTCAGACGAGTGGAAATTCCACAGGGCGTAAGTCGTGTCTTAACGGATTAAACAGATGGACACAGAAACTGACAATCAAAACTGTCGGAACACTGACTACCAGGGTAGCTGTAGAGTCAACACTAATTACTTTTCGACGCACAGAGGGGAACTGTGATGTTTCAACACAAATCGACATTTATAGTGTTCCTGTCGTCTTCTGTACTACAGTTGTTACAATTAGGTAATTCACAGTCTAGCAAGAGCATCTACTCAAAACGACACGCTTCAGTGTTAGCTACATGCTGTCCAACATTGTAATATTAGTCTCAAACTGTCTTACAGCCTTACAAGGATCAACGTCAAAAGTCAGTATGCAGTCTCACATCTGCATCATGACGATAAAATTATCAGCTGAACTAGGAGAGGTACGAACGTTCTTGTTAATCAATAGTTTAGCATCTTCACTACCAACTTTTCGGATACTGAACCCATAAGACATACGCCACGGAATCGACTGTTTGTGCTTCACTCCGAATCTGGTAAACCTTCATGGTAGTAGCTCCACAGGAACTGTTCCTATCTCTCTAATGGTATCGTAGCTGAACGTTAAGTAGTTCTTAAATCTGTGCAGCAAGTTGGCAATTGGTACAGCCATTTTGTGATGGCACGCTTCGAAATGGTCTCAAGGTTGGTACAATTTTACAAATTTTTAAAAATGGTGACGGTCACCACCTCACTAACAACAAACGAAACACATTTTTACCAGTTGTAGCTAAAGTTATGGAGAACTTACTTGATGAATAATTGGGCGACTACCTGACCTGTCTCGCACTTCCGTGTAACAATCAATACGGATTTTGCAATAGATTTTCACTGCTCAGGAACAGTGGACAAAATCAGATGATGCGTCGAAACCAGTCGCTGACGGTCTTCTGAATTTCTTAAATGCATTTGATAAAGCTGGCCATTCAAGCTTCTGAAAAAATTCTATGTATGCCTGTTAGGGAGTCCATTTTTTCCGTCCAAAACCGTGTCGTTAATCGAGAAAACGATTTTATCCAATCAAAATGAGCGGAAATGTCCAGAACAGTCGAGAGGTAACCTTGGCTCTGTTCTTACTTGCCCGACCTTTATTCCGCTATGCTCATTGGTGGATTAGTGACTTCAACTATTATTTTCCATAAATGTCCTTCGATTTCCTGATTCGAGAATGTTTGTAAACCGTTATACACCACATAAATACCTTATAATTTTCTCCTTGTGATACACGTTCTTGGAGCGGAACAAATTTGCTTTTTGTACCCGTCTGTTGGTTCGTCTTGCGATCAACTATGGGGACAGTGGCGTTATTTTCAGGGCCGATAATTTCTGTATTAATTATTACGAGGAGGAGAATCTGATTTTTGCCAAGCGTATTGCTGTATCGTGGACAAACCAGCGTATTCTTTTGAGGGTTTATAACAGTACCGAACTGATGCTCACAAATTTATGTAGCCCATTAAGCCCCTCAAACATCACAAAACTAATGCAAAAGTCATCAACGTATACTACCAACGATGTTGCATTTGTAACCAGGTTCTACAAAGTTTCAACCAGCGACAATCATTCGTGCCAGAAATTTCACGCTGCGGATGAGCGAGGTTAGATTACTCAGTGATGAGACGAGAAACATAAACCATATAGAATACATTTACATACTTTCACACTTCGGTACGACTTCAAAGTCCGATGTGGACCTTTCGATTGGCGGAAGGGTCTACATACAACATTTTCCCTATCTTGTCCTGTCGAAAGTACTGTTGCACCAAATAATCTATTTCTTTTCCAGTAGGCATACACTTGGCCTGATCGACCCGTTACTTTGCAATCGAGATGAACGTTTTGATCGGTTATGCTTGGTACGTTTACAGATCCGCTTCAGCAGGTGAATCGTCATTATCTTACTCTTCTATTTCGTCTGAAAGTTATTTCCCCGTTAAGAGTGGCAGTGCTGATCCGCATCGAAAATAATTGAGGATGGAAATTCAGACGAAACTCACGTGATCAAAGTCGTCCACGTGTTCTTACTTTGAAGAGTGTTTAGTATGGTCGACCTTTGGTAAATAAAACAAACTAGAGTGATGGGGAGTAAAAATAATGTACAAAAAATTATGAAGGGTACCACGTGCGAATAAAAATTTCGACCACAGCTGAGTAAATAACGCAACACAGCTGAAAATATGTGCGGTAAAATTGGATTATGACACAGAAGCCAGCAGTTGAACAATGTTCACATGTGGTTCGCATTCAGACTGAGACCATTTGAATAAGTACTGAATACTGAAGTTTTGCCGCTGTTTGATTTTAAACTTCTCAGATCTGAGAGCTGGATTCCGGTTGTGAAGGGCCTATGAAGCGACAAGTTCTGTATTACTACCAAATGGTTTGGCAAGTGTGTTAGTTTTGAACAGACTGTATTTTAGACATTGGGAACTTTTGCTAGATTCGAATCAGTGATAGAAACATCACGTTTAAATGTGGATCTGATCTTAATCTGGTCTTGTTCGAGTCACTATTTCTACCATTTCCTTAACATGTTCAGACTTGCACACAAGCCTAATTCCTTTTCTCAACTTTATGTGAGCGGAAGCGTTACTCTTTACAAAATGTTTCTCCTCACTGAAATGTAGTCACAATTGCGGACATACATTTCTCTCACACCAAACAGCTATTTCTGTCACACCTTGATTTATATAATAGTGAAATTTTCTACGTTCATCAGGTATTATTGAGTCGCGTTTACGCGTTTCTCACTAGTTGGCAATTCCATCAAGATGTTATCAATATTGCACATGAGGAGAAAAACAACTGTAATCTGCCCGATAAAGTGAACTAACTTCCACTGCACGACTCGAATCATTTTTATTTTCGCGGCGCAAGCAAGCCCATATGGACCAAGATGATCGAGATACAGTTGAAAGTTCATTTGAATTGCCCAGCAGATCCAACACCACTGACTACTGAGTCATTTGTGTGCGAAATTCTGATCATATGGTTTAGTATTGCAGCCCAGATGTCCCGATCATCTTGGAGGTTGCACTGCAAACCGCCAAAAGCATCTGACCCACATAGTGTCAGCACATTTGTAACGTTGTCATTCACTTGCTTCGCTGTGCCCGTTCTGGTCAACCCTACACACGAGCTGTAACAGATGCGTCGATTTTGCTGTTCAGTAATGGTCATTGTGAGTTCAGGGAATTGAAGAAAAATAACACCTTTTCGGGAGAACATCGTGTTCTTGTTGTTTTTGTTTTTGTTTTTGTTGCTGTTGTTAAATGAACGATATCCTTTAATCAAGTGGCGGAACCAAAAGCTGACGACGCTTATGGTTGTTTTGCGACGATGGTTGAGTAGTGTCGCTTCCCTTGGACGCACTAATGTCTTTTGTGCTTAACCACTTTCTGTTGCAAGTGATGATTAGATTGCCGGATTACGTAGGTAGGAGACACAGGTGTCAGGACTTCCCGGACAGGTTTCGCGTATCACCGTATGTTTTTGCTGTTGTTGTTGTCGTCGTCATTCGGTTTCTCCATTGACTGTTCTCGGAATTCAAGCCGTCCGTTAAGACTATCAGCCTGCGTAACTCAACATAGTTCTTGTGTTGGACGAACTCACCGACTAACATCAGCCGTAACAAAGCTTGGCTGCTCCTATTTGTGGACAACCTGGGCACTCTAACCAAGCTAACAAGGAGTTTTGTGACATGCTTCCGCCATCTTGCACAACCATTTCAAGCGAATCAAACTCGGTTGCAAGTCAGTTTGAGGTGGAAATCGAGAGACAGGCCAGCATATGTAAGGTCCTACTGTGTGCATTGGCTCAGGCCGCGGCAAGATTTCCAGATGCAGGATAAGTTAGATGCGATAAAACATGTGTGAAGCCTGTCCGACCACTACAGCGGGTGGCTGATGAAATGCCAGCAAACCCTCACGGTGTCGTTGTAGTTCATTGGTTGGGTCATGCCGAATGTACAGACTGCTCCGCACTGTATAACCAGGTTGTTGCCTTCGGTTTGTTGGTGAACATTTAGGCTTGTGAGTGGTGTTCAAATTGAAACCTAGGCTTCCATCTGTAAACATTATTCTCACCTGAAGTAACCAGTTTACCATTCTGCTTAAAGATCTAAAAAGATCGGAGTCGATCTAGTGTCAACTGAGGATGATGCGTGTAATAATGGCCGATTCAAGGTCAAATTCGACGTTTCTGTACATCCCTCGAGCGTTCTTTTTTAAAACGTACATGTACGTTAAGACAAAATGCAAACCAATGTGTGGTCTGACAACGTTAGAGGCTTCAGACCCTGATTACAAACTGATTAACGCGATCTGACTTTCACCGTGCAATAATCAGAAGGGCAAAATTTCGCTTCATATTATGGTCTAGTAACGTGTTATTTAAGTAAGTCATTTTCCTTTTTTACAGAGGTCTTGCACCCTTGAGGACGGATTTGAACTAACCCCCTGTGAAAGGGCTACCAAGCGAACGCCTGGTGCGTAGCTCACGATGATGTGACTACAGGGCCTCTTGGCGTCTATGGTTGTGATTGTGTAACCCACCTCCAACCTCTTCATCATCGACTCAACTACGAAGGATCGTCACTGAAGAGGTGGCAAATATGTTAATCGCAGATAATTAACCTCATTTATATATTTTCCTTCGTACAAACTACTGACCCCAGATCTTCTGATGATTTGCTTAGTCCCTGCTCAGAGACCTGTACTATAGTGGCCTGCTTTACCCTTGCTTCACCCGGTCCTGCCGGGTTCACCAATTTGTGGTGAACAAGTGGGGCATTTACAATTTGAAACACTGTGATGAAAATCTACTCGATTCACCGCTTATTCAGACCCCGACACAATAGAAGTTCTAACAAGAAACCAATCCAAACGTCGCATTGAAGATACTGCATCAGGATTGGACAAACCGTCTCAATGTTACGTCTTCTGTTATTCGCTTATTTCTTTGTTCCGTATTGCACCAATTAACATTCAGTTTGTGACTTTGTGTGTGTCCGTATGATCATCCAATGAGTGACTATGATTTGTTTAATACTGTTGTACAACCA
>JTDE01005142.1:28143-39823 GCA_014338405.1 Paragonimus skrjabini miyazakii
CGAGGCCTGATCGATCACCTTTGCTGCTTCGTTAGGAGATGCGCCTCCTAACAGTTTCATTCACTGCTTTGGTCTTCAGTTTTTATGTTGTTTACACGCAGGATTGTACCGAACAATCATACCCATTCTACTTTCCTGCTTTGGCTCAATTTAGTACGCTCAACACTTCAGAATCGAACATTTAATGCGTTTCTGTTCACTTTCGTCAGACGAAGTAATAAAAGACTGTGTTGGCATGAACATATCTGGTTGAAGGTTAATTCATGTTAACTATATCAGTAATAACTTGCTTATATTTGGATGTATATATATATATATATATATATATCAGTCTTGGTGTGTATGTTGTCTGCAAAACGACTGAGTAAATCAGTGTCTTCCGCGTACCCAATGTCTGGCAGCTTTCCATCTGATAGGAACACTACTGCGGGCATTTCGAAACCTCCGAATGTGCCATCCGGAATATCGCTCGTCACAGTTAGGAGGGGAGGGGAGATCGGGTCCGTCTGTCGATGTTCTCTTGAAGTGGAAGTCGTTCGCGATGGGGTCAGTCTCAGTTGGCATGCTCAGCATCCAGATCAAGGATGGTGTTTAGATCCGAAAATTCCATGGCTGTTGACTGAGAAACGGAATGCTAGTGCTGTGACGTCTGTCACAAGGTGAACATATGATCAATCTATCCGCGACCTGATTTATCTGAAATCCAGTGTTTGTTTAACCCACGAACCACTGTACCTCATGGTATAGTACCCGTTCCATGGATTGTCTGTAAAATTCGGGTCCAGAAGCTATTAGCATGTTCAGCATTAGACCTGCTTAGCTTACACTCTGGGTTAGTCGTGTACTTGCACCTTACTAACGAACTTCCCAGTTTCTCAATAGCCAGTCATTGCTGTCGGTGAGGTCGTTGCTCGGTGAAAATAAGAACAAAGCGCTAACGTACCAACGCATGACTTGATTTCGAACATATGGTTCAGTAAGAACCACTTGGATATGAACATGGTTCGAGGACTGGTACTATTCAGATCGCTTATCATCAGAGAAATGATACCTTTACCAACTGCATAATAAACAGCATGTCCCTGAGCATCGTTTGTCGGGTAACCCATCCAATGAAATGTGTACCCAGTACCTGTTTCTTGAAGCTTACTTTGGTCGGCAAGCCTTGTCTCACTGAAGGACATCGATCCCATAGAGGCTCAGCTTCGTGGCTTTTGTTTGTCACGTACCTGATAGCCGTTTCGATTTTGACTAATCGGTTTCGGAAAATTATCCCCAGGATATCCCACTTGGGATAAGTATACAACCTGAGTTACTTAGATTGATGCATGAATTGTCCGCACCATGTAAGCAGTAGCCATCATCCCCGTCGTCCATTTTCAACCTTACCCATGATATGGCTTTGGATATTTGTCCTGTAGCAGTCCGCGACGTAGATGATCAACAGGTAGGCATAAGTGTTGAACACAGAGGAACCAGGCTGCAAAAATGCAATCAATAAAACCACGGAACTTCAGCTGCAGTTGACAGACAATTGCAAGCAGATTGACGGAAATGGAGACACAAACAATGGAACGCAGTGACCCGTCTCGTTTAATGGCGAACGGGCGAACTCGGATGACCTCCCTACTTTTCAAGAATTGTAACGTTGCTAGGTTGGCCAGACTGCGAGATGAAATTCGCGGAGAGCGAACTAATGCTGTTCCTTCGAGCATTTACAGGTGGATACCAATATGTCAGGCCAAACTTATCAGGTGATGGTATAGCTGTCAGTGAGGTTGTTCAAGTAGTTCTTTGATCACTTTAAAAAGACGTGAGGCGAATAGCGCAGGAATGCACTGTTCCGTGCACGGAATCTTAAGCGAGCGGAAATTCCTGTCGCCTAAGAAATTGTGACATCAGGAAGTACTGGCTGGTAACTCGAATAGCTGGTCAAAACCCATTCTGGTTTTATTGAACATTTTGACTTTCGATGAACTTCTTGCTGACGAAGCGATATTCCATCTCACTAAGTTGATGCAGAGGCCGCGTATCCGGGTTAGTGAATGTTCATGGCTGCAAGCAACGTAATGTGTATGTGCTGGTTTGGGCTAGTATTCCGGGTTACCACATAGTCTTACTGTTGGCTTTTAATAAATATTTGGTAGTTGAAAGACGTTCATTAATTTCATGCTGTTCCTACTTTCAACTAGCCGAGGATTAACTGATGCATGTCATTCGCCTGTCTTTTGCATGATTAAGTTATCTGAGGTTTCAACATGTTAGTGCGTTTCTGGTTTACTAAATAAATATCCTAAGTTATCTGAATGACTACCGAGATCTGTAGGCATTTCTTCGTCGGATTTTTTTCCTTTTGGGGGTTTCCGAAGACAGCTGTTTACAAAGCAATCCTAGGAGCCTGCTTTAAGAAACGAAATTTTCAAACCAAGTTTCCTGGAATCTATGAATTCACTTCATTTAATGTTCAAGCTATCTTTGGTGCAAACGATAGTATGGGAACCCTTACTCTGTAAAAATGTTGCACATCGTGCACGTTATTTGTATACGTGTGTACCCATGCACACTGACAGAGGTAGAAACGAAAAATCCCCTAGACGATGTGCATGAAATTGCTACAGATGGTTTTTCATGAGGGGTTGAGCATACAATCAAGCTGAAAATGGTCAGTAGTATGGGATTCTGGTTAGTGTAAATTGAACGTCACACGCTGGATTGCAGCCTTTTCAGTCACTTTCAAAAGGAAGCGCCTACGTTCGAGTTTCGCTCTTGTTAGACCTCAGCAGTAGTAAATTTCCTTTCCAAAGCAAGCATTAGGGCTCCGGCCACGTTTTCATGAGGCAGCCGTGTTGACCTTTGTGCCCATAACCTCGTATTAGGCACGACCAACTTATATCTGAAGGATAAACCACTGTCGCATTACCCGCGAGTGAATGTGACTAAGCGCTTGCAGGTGATAGTTCAGTGGTGTCCAATGTGGGCGCGGTGGTCAGAATGACTGCCTTATGAAGCTGTAGCCAGAGCTCCACTTTCGGCGGTGACAAGGAAGTGCACTATTGAAGAGCTACGTTAAGAGTAAAACTGGACTATGGTAAGAGGCTGACTGAGAAGTCTATGGGAACTCAGCAGGTACACTCAGTCGTAAGTGATTTTTTTATTTATCTAAGCTGATCTATTCTCCAATTATGCTGCTTAGCACTGTTGCATTATTGATGTAATCCGTTATATCGTACCGTTCCCTCATCGTTTTTTATTCATAGCTTGAATGAAGCCAACATCTCAGCTCATTTTGGTGGTACCTTCGGTGACGGGACCTGGTATCACGACCTGTCGAACAAGTACCCATTAACGGAGCAAGTTGGATTAGCCTCGGACGGGAGCGCCTATTTGGTCGATAATCACACACAGCGTTTCGTTGAACGTTATTTCGACGCAATCTATTTGCCCTAAGCATACCTTACTCGGTGTAAATTACAGAGTATGTGAGGTCCGTTAGGAGCAGTGCATACTTTGTTAATGCTGCCGTATTCTCTTTCGCATGTTTAATCTCCTTTGTTTGATTGTTGCAACTAATCATCTCTATTTACCGTCATAGAGTGTCTGCTTCTGCCCAGTGTTACTGCCGTATTTACCGGTGACTAGTCGCGAATTGAGCTGGTTTTAACTATGTCCTTTTACATATCTGTTTCCTTTTTAGGTACAAGTTTTTCCATTACATGTTAAAGCAATTCACCTTGGTGCGTTCGAATTTCGACGTTAGAATATTGGACAAGAATGTGATTGGCCCAATTAACGTAGATCGATCGCGGATCTTGATTAGCGCATTTCCTAATGGCTACCGAGGCTAGCCGAGGAAGTGACACGGGTTATTCGGGAGGTATCAACGATTTTGCCTAATCAGAACGGGGTTAACGGTCAAACTGGAGCACATCATCGAACTTTAGGCCGTATTGGTTCCTTTGAAAAGTAAAGGGTTGTGAGTGGTGTTTGTGGATCTCACGTCCAATGGAAGCGTTGAGGTTATGGTAGACTTCGAACTGTACTGTGAGAGTGAACCAGTTTGTAAAACCACTTTTGTTATTTCTCTTGCATACATGGCTGGCGGACGTAAGTACACTCAGTCTCGAAACACGTAAACCTATTACCGAAGCTTTCGAAAGAGGGATGACTGACGCACCAGCCGTACGAAATAAAGTGTAATATTCGCTTACAAGTGGCTTCATGTGGATTGCATCGGTTATGAAACTCAGCCTCGCAAAAGACAGAAGAAAGATTCTGACAGAATCAAAAATCAATATATTGCCGGGGTGGATTTCTGTGGACCCAACGATTACACTTCAATTCTTGGGATTGCGCGTCAAAGCTGAGTTTGAGAGGGATTTGTCGACCACAACGATTAGTCGATATTTGGATGACCGATGCATAGCTGTCAGAATACTGCGTAAGTTGCCCTTCGGCACGAATTCAAGTGAAAACCTGGAATTTTGACGACTGTTTGCATACTGACTGATGGAGTGTAATGCTGATCCAAAAACTATTTACTGGGTTGATGAGACGAACTTCAGCTTGTTTTGTACGAGGTCAGTGGAACGTTCATTAAACGGAACGAGGGCATGCGTTTGTGTAACTTCATTTGATCGGAGCTGACATCAAGCTGGATAGTAAGCCACTTCCTCAGCCAAACTACCCAATAGGAAGTGCGATAATTAAGATCGGCTATCCCTTTGGGTTAACTGAGCCAGTCATGTTCGTGTCTAATCTAAAATTCTAACGCATCAAGGTGAATCGCCTTAGCATATAACTGAAAAACTTGTGCCCAAATAGGAAACAGATATGTAAAAAAACGGTTGAGTATCACTCGGAGTGGCTTACAGCTGCCGCATTCGCATACACTTGCTCGATTCTCCGTGCACTTTTCTTACAGTATGCCTAGCTGGGAGCATCATCATCATCATCATAACAGCCATGAGCCTGACCAAAAGGTACTGTGGCTCGGGCCGCCGTTCACCTTAACAGTGACGTGGAATATCTTAAAAGAAAAGGTTACTAAGAAGATTGAAAATTACTGAGAGAAGACTAGGAGAAAGAAGCGGAAATGGTATTGATACGGGTCCGCCATTGACTGCGACACATTGCCATCTTGGATAGAGTCTCTAACCAGCGGTTTGAGTGATCGGCGACAGTTTTGTTTTTACCGCTTTGTCCGATCTGTCTACACTGCTCGTCTGTTGCGGATCCTTCCACCGGTGCTTACTGCATAGCTCTTGCTGGTGTTGCTCTTCTCTTCCCGTAATCATTTCTATAACAGTGTTGTGTCCGCAAGGCGTATTTTTATCATTCGTCATTTAATCTTCATTCATGCCTGTATATCCTTCGATCTGGCGTGTAGTTGGACAGCACGAAAACTCCAGGCATGGGCGATCTCATTGATTCGGTTAACAATAGCTCCTTTACTACAACTGGATGATGCGAATGAACCGTGCATTCATGCTATTCGGAGTCCATGTTGTTTTTCAAAACTCCAGGTGACTATTGAAACATACCGTGCAACAAATTGATTGATACTACTCGATATTAGTGCTGGAGAAAACAGCACTACATCCTAGATTAACTACTGTTACTCTTCCTACTCGAGTAACCTTAAAACGTTCCGTGTCCCCGAACGTACCAACAGAGTAAATTGGTCACTTTTGAACAGTCCGTTTCACCAGGAGCTGATAGTGACTAGCATTTCTGTCTTTAAAAATCTAGTTTACGACTTACCCTCAGTTTTCTCTAAGTTCGCCTCATTTGATACTAGGTGTTTTCTTTCAGTGATGATTATTCTTCATCCATTCGTTTTTTCTTTTATATTTGGTTGTTGTTTCAGGATGATATCACATCCATCACCGCATTGCTTCCTGTGAAGCTTATGTATGATCCAGTGTTTCAGTTTTTCCTGCCGACATCACGACTATATTTCACCATTTCTCTGTTCCTTCCCCATTTTGTTTCCGCCCGCAATCAAGCAGTAATACGATAATTAACTAAGGTTGGATTTGTGTACGATTAACGCCAGAGCACACTGTCTGTCATGTATTCTTTGAGATTGAACTAAACTGTCATGGTGACGGGGGCACGCATATATGATTCAAAGTATGCCAGAAAATACTTTTTTCACGGTCACCGCATTACTACCGAAGTAGCTGCTAACAAAACCAGCTGCTGCTGCCTGTCATACTGCGATTGGGGAAAGATCCTTCCTCAACGTGAAGTATAGTTAAATAGGGATGTATTTTCCTGAAATCTGTATTGTTCTGCCTGATTCAGATCATTCTGCAAAAGTTTCCAGGAAAGTGTATGATTTTTTTGGGTTCTGTTTTTTTTTGCAACTATATGCCGTCCTCTTATGACACTATTTTGTTTATACGTTGTTTTCCAACAGATCCTTTTTTCTGTTACCAACGCTTAGATCAGTCCAAAATTAGATCGCCTGCAGAACGTCACCAGTGGTCGACGAAAGCGCGGTGCGCAGCAGGTTGGACGTGCTCCGAACGTGTTGGCGTTCGCCGTCTGTGATCGGATGGTCAAACACAAACTGATTCTCGGCATTCCAGGTCGCCTTATAGAAGTAAACAGAGCAATTGCTTATCCCCCGGCTTCCACACCAATTGATACTAGTGTTTCTGAAGGTAGTACTCCTGTGACTGTGAGTTTACTGAGTCCTCTAGGTGGCTCTCCCGATCGAAATTACGGCAATGCTGGAACGTATTTGTGTATTATTGCACCATCTTTTCGGTCACACAGGAAGCGGGGATCAAAAAAGCAACATTTGGAGAAAAAACAGACGGAGTTGGTCGTAGATATGGACCTGATTGAGGGACATCTTTCTGCTGTTTCTTCGGATTATACGACTGAGGATGATGAAGGAGACACCGCCTATCTTTCTAGCACTGAACCTTGGGTCAACAAAATGAGGGACCTAACTGGCGAAACAGTTCTCACTTGGAAACAGTATTCTCAACTAAGGAAATTATAACCTTGTGTTGTAAATAAACAATGTGATCTGTCACTGTTTCGTTTCTCTTATTTGACCCAAATGTTTAATGAAACGTCGTTTTCTGCCATCAACAAAGCAGAATACACGATCCGCGTCCTATCATTGTTCCAACAGGTCAGGCGGATGTCGGTCGAAACAAATTATGCACTAGCAAATGCGATTATCTCTTGAACGACAGCAAATACTGTATTTTTCTTTGCACGGTTGTTCTTCAAGACTTCAGTGAGGGTTGGTGTTGAACACTTAATGTTTTCAACCCAGTGTCTTTTCCAGTTTAGTGTGCTTTTGCACACATCCATCTAATGGGTATTGCTATGCCGTGTCTTAATATTGAATGTCTATAAATTACAAAGTGTTATTGCGGATTTGGAATAGACCCGATTTGTCTGTTAATCTTGATTCTGTGATCGTTGTCTTGTTCGATGGAATGAACAACTCATAATTGCCGTGTTCACACGGTGATCTATGGATATGTGAGTGTTGTGCTTATGGTGATTCCTCCACCGTTCCAGTGTAGAGTGAAAGCTAATCGTGCGTTGTAACGATTGGCTGCCAGAGCACAGACAGTAGTCTCCGCAGGAAACTGACGAATAGGTTCAACTTGGGCGGGTATTAACCACGAATGTGTGCAAACGTGGTATAACGGGCAAGGCTTGATTTAAGTGGTCGACGATAATGCTGTCTAATTGTCATGTTTTTCCAACGTCAGACACATTTCTGATTGCACTGACTGTTAGTTCGGTTAAAAATCACGAACTCTTTTGAGTTCGTCACTATTTTTCTCGGCGTATCGACACGATGAATTAACATAGTCACATTGTTCATTTACATTTTTGTATCCGCTACTCAAAAATATCGGGGCGTTGTAAGGCGCTGTTCTAAGTAATTAAGGGGTTGTTGAGTGCCGATCCCATGTGCTAGGTTTTTTTTGCTATCCTACCCTCATTAGCAGACTTACACATCAAAGCCGGTTAGGTTTAGTTCGATGTGTAATACTTTTACTATTGTCGCATTGTTCCCTGGAAACTGTCATTTAATTGAAACAAAATGATCGAGTTAGCTGTTTTGAACGGTTCCATCCAGTGTGTGCCTTGAGAGTCCTTGTGATGGAACCGGTTTGTACGCTTACAGCTTACCTTTTAAATATTTAATCCATTTAAAATGAGGATATTTTATGTATCCTATCTCCTGTCTGCCACCTGATATGAGCTTGTTAAGAATCGTAAGTTTAATTGGAGGACTAGCTAATTGCGCGAATTTCGGATGGCTGTAAAATTTGGCCGGTAAACATATCGAAATTGATGTTCAAGTAATATCATATATGGAATGGATTCCGGAGATGTCAAGCTGTCATTGTCGTGATAACTGGATGTCTATCACCTTAGTGCGATTCTTGGTAGCTTTTAACTTTCTCAAATGGAAAGTTTCCACTTACGTGCTGTAGGTGTTCCAGTAACCCGCCGCTCTCTCTTTGTGCGCTTCTGACTGACCTTTAAAACTGTGACTTACCAACCTATCATCGTCGCGGTTAGATGTCTTCGGAGCGGTTGATGGGCCTCGCTCGATCTTTGACCAGAACTGTCGTGCAAACGTTGAGAGAGTGTTTGCATTGAACGATGCACCATCTTCATACCATGTTATTGGATGTTTGAGCTAGTGACTGATTGAGGTAGTATGCAAAATTATACGCCTAGTTTTGTCGCAATAATAAACCGGTTTCCAAAAGATTTATGAACTTTTTTTAAGGACCAGTAGACTGTCGAGTTTACACAGTATGACTAGAACAATCCTTGATCAGCTTTGCTTAGGCTTCCTGGGGTGAAAATTATTGGTTCCTCTTCGTTTTATACAATGGCACCTAGTCAGTTCTGCCAGGCGTCAACACTGAGTGTTGAAGGCAATATCGAAGAGATTGACCAGAGACCAGCCTTAGATTGAAGAAAGTCATTTCAAAAAACTTACGTGCCCTGGAAGATGATCATGCCGCATTTACATAACCGCACCTTCAGCAGGCGGATTATGTGAGAGAATTGTCAATTCAAATTAGAGACCAATTCATCGGCAAAAATATCGGGATCAACAAAAAGTATACCAAGTAATGAATAACGTGCTGATAGTAAGCAGGGGTGTATGAATAAGCAGGTTTGAAACGTAACACTGTAGGATGTGGAAATACATCTAGAAAGGCCAGAATGAAGTGGCGATGAGAATCGGACAAAAGTTGCATGTTTTAAAACTTTGAAACACGACTGTGACAAGAACCCTGCTACAGTAAGACAAGTGTTTCATGGATGTAGAGAACGGTTTGAAGTTTTCGGTTGGAAATCCGGAACAACATGGCCAGCCGACAGGCACGCACGCATTTACAAAATGAGGATAATATTGTACGAGGTTGGAAGTGATTTAAGACGTGAAATTTAAATGGGGTATTTTCCTACTCCAGTAGGAACATCGTTGATGTGAAGAGACTAGAACAACTTTGGGCCCGATGTAGCTCTAAATATTTAACAAAACCTGAGAAGTAAATTTTGGGTCAGATTTTTGTTGAGTTATCGAAAGGCTCCTGAACGGCCGTCTTTTTGGAGGAAAACTAAAATCAATACTCGTGAACGTGTTGGGGGGTTGTAAACTTGCGTTCGAGCAACTAGCCAATTCGTTAAGGCCGCTTTTATACGGAAAGTAGACCATCTTCCATTATTGGATGCCAAAAATAACATCATCTACATATTGAAAACGGAATGGGTTAATGCAAAGGGAAAGTGGAGAAAATACGTTTCAGGAGGCCACGAATTCGCAACTGAGCTACGAAGCCACGCCAGGAGCTCAGCTGGTAGAGCGCTTGCCGCGTCGAGGCATGGTGTTTCTGTCGCTGGTTCGAATCCAGCCGAAGCCCTGATTTTTCACAATTGGGTCTCATCTAAAATAATATATTTGTAAACATCGCTATAGTCGAAGGACTAAAAGTGAGCTCATTTTCATTTGCCATCAATAGATGAGAAAGTTGAACAAACAAAGCAAGACAGTACGTCACCCGTGAACAGAGACTGACAGAAGTGGATCAATGTTGCAGTTTCAAAACATCAAGTTTACAAGCAGAATGTTTAAAAACTATCGATTCGCATGCAATCGGTCGAAATTTGGATATGCCTTTCTGTGGTACTGGCGTGATGCAGCCAGTCAGCCATTTTACAATGTATGATGCACACTGTGTCTATATCTGTTAAGGGCTCTGCCAAAATTCCAGTACATACTTCAAGCATATTAGAAGAACGTGTAGCGAACAAGGTTACTCTCGGTGATTCACCGTCAGGCTCAATACAACATTTATATAATAACTGATGGGTAGTAGGTGAATTTGGTTTTTAATATAGACTTAAAACCACCCACAATTGATTGCAGTTGTCGCATTCCATAAGATTTCCACTCGGCCCCTTTCGAGAAATATCATCAGACTCGAGTTTCGCCATCATTAGAGCTCGTCAGTAGTACATATCTTTGCCACTGCCGGGACTAGCACTCCGGCCGCGCTGTAGTGACCTTGAGATAACCCCGGTCTGCTTGCTGTACGATGTGTGAAATCCTTCCCAAAATCTTTGCTCACATTGTACAGGGGATCTTTATGATCTTTGCCTGTCCTCTGCTTGATTCATGCGATCGCGTTTGTTTGTTTGCATGCTTGTCGGCCTATGCGCGCTATTAACATTCTTCCGGCTTGCTGATGCGCTCGACGGTCGGATCCTAGGCCCCAATAGCTACTTCGCATGTCGGTGTCGTTTAGCGCTGATCGAGACCAATTGTAATTATCGTATAATATATTTGTGGTCTCCGTAATTATCGGTATTTTCATTTCGCGTATGGTATTGCTGCGTACATCTGAGAAATTGTTACTTTAGTGCACGTACGCACTGAAACGTTATTCATGAGGCAACTGTGTTTACTACTGCGCCATTGACCTCACATTAAACACGACCGAATTATCATATGTGAACGCTCAACCACTTTTGCTTGGTTAAGCATCTCATCAGTGATCAAAATACCGCTCAACGAGTCAATGATTTCTGTGATTTCAACTTTAAGAAAAGTCCTAGTCGTGGGTTCATTGATTGGAGTTAAAAGACAGTAACTGTGTCTCCTCTCGAGGCAATCGTGCAACCTTAACATTTATATGGCTTAATCATGTGTGAGAATATGCCCGGTGTTGGATCGAGTTGTTCGTTATCAGTTTCAGAAAGTTCGGGTCGATTGTACAAATTATTGATGGCTGTTAATATAGTGGTCATGATTATGTGATCTGTTCGGCCCTGTAGCTGTCTTATTCGTTATTGTCAACTATGTTAGAGTTACGAGTGCCATTTGTACCCTTTTTGTTCCCAACTTTGTATGTACTTAGACATTTGTTTGAGCGAATAGAGAAACCAACAACTACCCCGCGCACTCGAACGTATGACTCAGCTGCGTGCACGCCCGATCCTACAAACTGGTGGGCCCGTGTAATTCACGTACTATAGTGTGCATCCGAGTTGAATATTTTTTTCGTGCCATATTACGTCTCGAGTGCATATAGTATAGAAGTATCCCAGAAAACACATGGCCAACAGCGAGGTCTTGGACATCCTCTGGCCAACGGTTGGCCACACAGTAGGC
>JTDE01005143.1:24240-47824 GCA_014338405.1 Paragonimus skrjabini miyazakii
TCAGTGGCGTGAATGTTGTCGTTGTTTGGCCGAGTTGTCTGTGAAGTGAGTGCACTTAATGATGCGGGGCAATGAAAGCCGTGAGGAAGCTGTCTTGCTGATGATGCCTTACTTTCACTTACAGCTTGGTTGTTTGTTTGCAAGGTGTAGGTGCCTTGATGTTGTATGTTTGAATATAGACGTAGGTATTTCGTAGTGGTTAGGTCTCCTCCCCTTTTTTTCTCTCTTTCTAAACCGGGTTTGTTTCTTCTTCTTCATGGTTGTGTGGCAGTTAAGCATCAGTGTGAAACACCGATGTTTTGCTGTCTATGATGGTGATGATCAGTTGTCTTAGATGTGAAAACACGTTTGTTATGACTCAGTGCTAAATCACATTCTTATGCCCCAGCTAGGAACTTCCTCAGATTATCATCATTTCTTTCAGGATTTTCTCTATTGAGCATACTGTTCGGTTCAAGCTTTCATCTCTTATGATCTTAACAGTCGTTCTTTGGAGACACGCAACCCCATTATTAGTCCCAAAACTAACGAAGGTTGGTACACTCTTCAAGGGCCTTACGGATTCCATCACCCTCCACTATGGGGTTCTAATGATATGCACTTTAGAGATCGGAACCTTTGAGTAACTGGTAATTCGATTTTCCCTCCACTATGTTGTCTGTCTCTGGCGAAGGATATGCAGAAAATTGTTTGATAACAATCAGTTGTCACTGATTTCTTTTGGTGTTCGTTATCGGTAACGAGTGCTGGTTCCCGCCAGAGAGCTGTAGATGTTTTGATGATATTTTCATTCGTATTTCTGATTGAAAGAAAAGGTCATCTTTGAAACTATGACATCTGGACTTAATGGTCACCGGTCTGGGGCAAGGGCTACACAACTGGAACAGCGATACGTGCTGCAGTTAGTCTACACACGCAAAATGATTGTTTGTTGCTCTGAAGAAGAATGTCTAACGTGGAGTTTGAATAAATCACGTCCTCACAAAATCTCTGCACAATGATCAGAAAAAACAACAAGTCGGACGCGAAAATAAAAGGTGTCCCTTTATGTTTTAGTGATACAAAGCAATGTTTACGAGTGATACTTGTTAGAGATGCGGAAGTCAGAATTGTTCGTTTCCGAATAGTCTACTTGTCATCGGTTACGAGTGATGATGGCGTCAATGATGTAATTATTCGAACTCCCAATATTCTGGTAATGTAATTCCGTTAACAACAACATCCGAGTGCTGCCGATGGAGTAATTGGAGGAACGAAGCTTACAACAGATGCAGTGTGTGCTACCGGCACCGGTTTGGCTGACTTTTTGAAGATGTCTTTTGCTACCACAAGCTTTACGTAAAATATCCTTCGCGAGACACTGGTATCGTGAGTAACGACTGTATCCCTGGAAGACACGTAAATTTAACGGCACCCACTACCGAGTGCGCAGAGGAATTATCGGTTAACTTCGGTGGACAACATCGTTATATTGATTAGGCGCGCTTGGACTCTGCAGCAGTAGCTACTGTTCTTGAGTCACTTCAAATGTTTTAATTTAATCGTTAGACTCAGAGTTACGTGTTCCAAAGGTCAATCGGATAGGATTTTAAATCGCACAGCGTCGTCACAATATTCACTACTGACAGCTTTGAAATGGCAACTTTCTGCTTGATCTCTTAATTTTAGATTTGCTGGTTCACGATTGTCCACCAGCAGATGATGGGGAAACACTTAGTTTCTGGAGTAGATACAGATCACGTCGAAAGCACATATTAGTGCCATAATCTGAACGTTTGATAACGTATTTGTAGGTCGAGGGCGAAATATAATCGAATATCCCCTTCCGTTTATCTGGGTAGGGAGCCATCGAGTAAAGGACCTTCGTAAAAATACAATGCCAATGGTTCCGCGCGTCAACAGCTTCCGGAAATTCGGATAAGCATCAAATCATTCTAGTTGGATTATTTCTCAGATGAATAAATTGGAGCGGGCGGCAGATCACAGGCATGAGTGAGGGGACAAAAGGCCAAGGAGCTAGGCTTTATTCATCCGAATACGATTATCGTCATACTCCCAAAAACGCTTCTATCTCAGGTAGAGGGATTTTTGGTTGACCTAGACGAGCAAAATTACTCTGACCGCTGATTCCGTGAACCCCCCGTTTCTAGATTGCATACACATCATCGTAAACACTATACATACCCGTGTAATCCGCATTCTGATTCTCACTATTTCTTTTGGAATTTACTGACTTTTCCACTCATCTCTTGGAGCGGGCGCTTTATACTTCTGGATAATAATTTCCGTTTGTGTGTCTCAGTACGGAAAGTTCAAGTTCCGTCGCAACGCAGTTTTCCCGAGGTCGACCCAACGCATTCCCGTTGTTTTTAACAGTCGCCCACTCATTCGGGACCTCGTGAGCACTCAGGCCACTGTTTAGAAGTGCTATCCGAGGTGACAACATGCATGTATCCGAAAATTTCTGGTTCTACTATTTAGTCTTCTTTGGTTGTTCTTCGATTTTTTATAGAATATTCCGCACCACTGTTGCTGTCAACGGTGGTTAGAGCCAAGCACCTTGTGGTACCGTTCATGGCCCTAATGAGCGACTTACGTCTTGTGGTTCTCTTTCCAGATGTGCTCGAACCATCGATTGATTCATCCAAAGTACAACCTGTGGCTCCGCAGATGAATGACATGTTCTAGGATTGTTTGGAGTCAGGCTTTTCTCGCTAATAGCTAAGACACACCTACCTGGTTTTCAGCCCAAACGTGGGGCTGCTTATTTTTTGTGTGGATATACTAGCCCCCCTCCCCGTCACGTAAATGCAACAGGCATTGGTGACTGCAGCAACAAGTCGTATAAAATGCATACCCGCATAATAGTTCTCAGGAGGTAAGCAACCCCACTCGTTCGTTTCATCTGCCATTTTTTTCATAAGAATTAATAATAACTCTTAGAATTACACCAATATTATTTTAAATAAATTGTCTTGGCTTCAAAAGTGGGCCATGTATTTACGAGGATTTTTTTTTATTTTGTAGTTTTACACCAGCGGATCTTGATGAGCATTCTATTGAAAAATTTGTTACCTACAAAGAACTTTCCGCCTGTTTGGTCTCACCATGGATTTCAAAACGTTCCTGTTTTCCTTCCGACTAGATTTTACAAAGTTCATGATCACTTGACTCGAAGATGCCGAGATTGTTATTTCGATCGCCGTGAAGGACGTTTGTATGTTGAATGCACGGCACATCCTCGCCATAAACAAGCACAAAAGTTACATGAGCCACAACGCCCGTGGCGATACAAGCGTCAAATTTGGAAACAATTCTGCTGGGAGTGAACATGCCCATAGTTTGAACGTGTCGTGAATGTACTCTGTAACAGGTGGTCAGAGATTGCCATATAAACAGCAGTGACATTTTTAGAGCCTATGACCTTTTTGAGGCTTTCTACCAAGAGTTTTACGCTGCAAGGTTTTTCCTATATCTTCACTTGTCGGGTTGCATATGGCTGAATACCGCAGCGCTGGAGCGACTGGAGCATCTCCAGTGACTTGGGCTTGAACTCAAGTGTGGTTGTTAGCAATTATTGCTGCCACTAAGTGTTTCATTAGTAAGTGATTTGGCGGATCAGTTGGTTTAAAAGACTTGAATGTGATCAATGTTTGCTTCGGCTAGATTCGAACTGCTTGCTTGATAACACGCCGTTCTGGTAATCAGGTTTTTAAACCTAGGATCGCCCATTTGATTGCCACTGAGCGACTGACTGACACACTAGTCTACGGATGCGGCTTGCAACTACTGTGTGAGACTAGTCTAGGAAATCAAGGGACCCAGTGGACATGAATTTTTTATTACTCGACTGAGGAAGTCAGCTAGTTGTCTGGGCATAAGTGCCATAAGGCTCTCCCCTAAGTTGTTGATTCACATTCGTGAACGACGACGGACGTCTCTACGAAAAACGTGCACTGACTGCCCATTTTAGCGCTATCTCTACCGGCCGGAAAATAGAAACGTCTTGCAGTTTCGCTGGTTAATATTTGACTAACAAATGTTATTTGTTCTCATTGTTTACCGAGCTTGGCAAGCGCCTTATTGCCGAACGAAACATCATCAGTGTATAAAAAGTTAATCATAAGAGTTCAAAGGAAGGTATGATTGGCCCAATCGAATTTCGAAAAATGACGAACACTTAATGCCATTGAAGGTCAACTAGCACACCTCACATCAAAGGGCAAACAACTTGAAATAGCCAATCAAATTTCAGACTGCATGTAAAGATCTTTACTAACCACAACACTCAAACTCTTGCACTCTGACGATGTTACTTCGTTCCAGGACGAAACGTTTATAGTCTGACCTCTAAGCTTGGCAAACAACCGAATACATCATCTCGGGCTACCCGTACCGCCGCTATATTTAACAACCCCAACTCGTTCTGTTATCACACAGCGCTCAAGTTTAACATCGATAATGGTGTGTCAAATTTTCTGAATGTAGAAGGTTAGAAAACCGAGTCAAAGTCGAAGTTGCGTAAACATACTGTCAGTGAGAATTTCGATGCACCTGCAAAGATAGTGACTTCTACGGGCGAACACTTGGTGTTCCGATTTTGAATTGGAAGTCACGCGAGCCAGGTGTGCGTATGTGTTAATGAGATGAGTGTTACAGTCAAACTAGAAGGCATGAATTACGGCGGCATCTGTTCGATGAAGATAAAAGTGACATACCTGTCATCGTGTGCCGAACAACAGTAATGTACGGAGTAATAACCTCATTTATTTTCGGTGATGTGATTTTAGAATTTTCCTGTGAACGCGTGATATCATCGAAACATTTCCACACAGATGGATGCATGAAGACCCGATTCTTCCGAGGGAGTGTTTCAGCACGTATGGTTTTGGCATGTATGTAATGTAAGTCGGAACCTTGAAACGGAGTGCTTTGGAAAGCGTGGCTTCTAATCGCAAGAGTTATCCTACAGCAGTGCAGGTATTTGTAAAGATGTTGAAAAACACAAATCACCGCAAATATACTATACCTGAGATCCGGCGAGGTGGTAAAAAATAGCCACAATTTGAAACGAAACTTTTCATTCGAACTGCGAGATATTTTCGCAAGAATATACCATCCAGTTTTTGGAAAACCTCAACGTTCGGTGCGTTTTTGGTCGAATATATAAGCAAGTGATTTTATAACAAGTACTGCGTTCCAGTTTGGTAACCCATATTTTCCTTTTCAACACGCCCATATGCAGAACTGACTGTCGATCACGTATGCGTCCGTTAAATCATGTGTACTTCGAAAGTGTTTCAGTAATCCTATCTTCAAACGAAATCAGTCGTTTTCTTTAGGATTCACATCTTGGCTTTGGAGGGAGAAGAGCTTCATACTGATAAAAAGGGAATGGTTACCACTGTGGTATTGGAAGAGAGACTATTTGATGTATTCGGAATGATTCCTCGTACTGCGGGGGCAGGATCTCGCAATTCACGTCTAAACACGTCTTGTTAGTCACCATGGGTATCCCGACTCATCGTCACATAGGCAACTCCATTTTTATCGGCACAAGTAGAACTCGACTAGAAGGTCTGACTTTCATTCTTGCAACCGCGAGGGAATTTCAAACGTTTTCATTTGTTTATATCAACAGCGCCCACATGTGGCCCAACTTCGCGAACGCGCTTTTACGTCATTTGAATCAAAACAATCCTGTCCGTAAACGTCGCTGTTAATTTATCACATGTAACAGGTGGTCTACTGTGTCTTCTTTTGTCGAGGGTATCACTTGCTTCTTCACTTTCTGATCCGTAAGGCGTTTGATGGATTCTTTTAAAATCTGCTGATCCAGTGGAGCTTTTGACTATCTTCCTACCACGTTCTGCGTTCTACCGTCGATCTCACCATGCTAAATGATGCCACGGGGTTATAGGGCCCCGAGTGAACCGCACTCACATCAACTGTCACAATATTGGTCTAGAAATGCAAAATGTATACGGCGAAGTCTAAAGATACTCGGATGACGTCATAGGTTACGAGGCGAAACAGGATGAGCTCAGATTGTATCGAACTTTTAAACATCTGAAATTCGGGCAATGTCTACATTTTCGTAAAAAGTCTTAGTGTTTCGTTAAAAACTGTCGCTACATTTTACAGTTATCTTTTTTTGCTATCATACAAAACCTTGACGTCGCCGGTCCGGCTAAGAGAAATGAGGCCGATTATCAAAGAGTTAGCCAGCGCAGGTTGCAGTTACTTTATTTGTCTGCAGTCGTAATCATCTTGGCGTCGAGTGGATTTTCCTTTCCTTTTCCTAGCTTTGGTTTGCGTTTTTCTCCGCGGTTTCAGTGCAGTTACGTATCAGTGCTGATGTATTGCTGTTTTTGATAATGCTGACCGGGTACAATCGCGGAAAACTATCAGACCGCTCATACGTCCGATTACCTCTACCTTTTATTGACGGCTGTACATACAATCACCGGACTCGTCGCCCGACTGCCCTACCAATTTAAAGTACGACGTCTGAAGAACGTCAGGTCAAGATGAAGACGTTCTAATCCTTTGATTTAATTAGTTGCTAGATCAGTGCATAACAAATCCGCCTAGCAACCCAGCTATTCATACAGGTTACTAACCAAAGGTCTTCAGGAGAGGGGTTTATATCGGCAACAATAGTTCTTTTCTCTAGCTGTGGCTCTACTGTTCACAGGGTGAAGATGATCAACCAAATGGGGAGAGAATGTAGCAACCGAAGATGGGAAATCAAACGCACTCCTGCTACCTTGTGGTATAGACTGTCACTCTGACGATCGATTCTCTGGTGTGTTCGCCGGACCCAACTAGGTTAAAACAGCTTCCTGCTAATTCGTTGATGGTCAACGAAATGGACTAATTCTAGTGAGATTAATATAATATCTCTGGTTTTGTTTGAAATTGAACTTACCAACCATGACATGACCAACACGAAACCAGATATTACATTCAAAAACGCCCCCGGTTTGTTTTTAAAAATAGTAAATTGCTTATGAAGACAACAGCGTGTAGTGTGAGGAAGCTGTCTTGCTGATGACGCCTTACTTTCACTTACAGCTCGGTTGTTTGTTTGTAAGGTGTAGGCGCCTTGATGTTGCATGTTTGAATGTAGACGTAGCTATGTTCAGCGGTTAGGTCCCTTACCCTCTCCTTTTTTTTCTCTCTTCCTAAACAGGGTTTGTTTCTTCTTCCTCATGGTTGTGTGGCAGTTTAGCATCAGTGTGAACCACTGATGTATTGCTGTCTATGATGATGAGTGCGATACTCCTAGAAAGTCACTGTCGAAACAGTTCACAGCCTAGACGCGTTAACCTGTAAGTGTCCCGACCGACATGGTGCACTGTTGGAAATGCATCAAATTCGTCTGTCTATTTTGTAACGAGATGCCCTGGCCTATCACAAGTGACGACCCGCAAGAAAACCCGTTCGCTAAGACGCGATCAATTTTTGACGGGAACTTAGTTTGTTAGAACGTCTACTCAGCGTAAGTGCTAATCGTCGTGTACATTAGCATACGGACGCAACGCTCCGATCCGGTAACAAAGGAGTAGGTAGATAACGTAATGAGCCATCCATACAGGTAAATGAAAGCAACACTAACAGCTAACGAAAAGTGTGTAAACTGGCTACTGCACACCTGCATTTATGAACAAGCGTTATAGAACAATCAACATGATGGGAATAAAACTATTTTACATGGGTGTGTTTGGGAGAGGGAAGGTTTTTAAAGGGTCTTCAAAAAGATGTTGAACTGTGATTCTTCAACACGTCCGAATGCTTTACAGAAATGGGCGTCCGTGCCTTCAACCACTTTATCCAAAGGTGTGTAAAGCGGTCTGGAGAGCACAATGGGTAAACACGGAACAGGTAAACATCCAAATATGGCGAAGCAGCCATGATACTGCGAAAAAATTAATTTAATCAGTCACTGGGAACCTGCCCACATGCACACAAAAGTAGTTTGTCAGTTGCTTCCTAAGTTAGATTCTCAATCGTTTTCAAATATTTACCAACGGGCACATTTTACGATCTATAGATTGAACATCGCCCATAATTGATTCGAGTTTCGCTTTTATTAAAACTCGTCAGTAGTGCACATCCTTGTCTATAACTCCGGACACACTTCCGTGAGGCAACCGTGTTGATCACTGGGCCACTAACCTCACATTAGGCACGATTGAATTATCATATGTGAACGCTCAACCACATTCGCTTGTGAGTAATGATCAGGATGCCCGATCACCACGAGAGGAGACACAGTAACTGTCCTGTTAACTCCAATCGATGACTCCTCGACTAGGACTTCTCTCTAAGTTGAAATCACATAAATTAACTTGTTGAGCGGTATTTTGTTTACTAGTGAGTAGTAGTGCTTCTTTTCGAGGGGAGGGGAAGTGTGGAAATGCGACAAATGTGATCAATTGTGGATAATGCTCAAACTATATGACATTTTACGACGTTTTAAAAATTAACCCACGCATATAATTGCCCGTTCATTTGGGACCAAGTGGTGAAGAGAACTTTTAGTTGCCCCATTGAAAAGATCACAAGTGGGAGATACTGATCTAAGGCACCTACCGTATGCAGGCTAACACCTTTTAGAACCTTGTTGATTTATAAGTGGGAAACAGTAAACACTGAGTTCTTTTTTAACGACTTCATCAGAGCATAAAGAAGACACGCATAACCGGTGGTCGAAATGACGCATCGTGTAGACGACAAAACATTGGGGCTGAATGCACGCGTGTCCACTCTCTGTTTGTGTCTTACATAACCTGCATGTTTTACGACTGCGACTGATGATAGTACACAAAATGCTAACGTTGTTCTAAGGAGGTTCACATCGATCGTCATGTTGAAAGTAAGGGCAATATTGTCAAGAATACCTTTAGGTGAATGATGTTTTCACAGGAATTACGGTACTTAAGTGAAACCTAACAAATACCTGGTCGGATCCGTTTGAAGCAGGCCGTGGCGAATAAGGAATGTTGCCCGTTGTGAAAGCAGATGTGGTGCAGACGACAAAACAGAAGGCCACATCTGTATGGATTCTAACGGAAGATTTAGCCGCGAATGCATAAATACAAAATTGGTCGCCAAACGCTCGCGCTCTAGAATAGAAAAAAATGAATAGGGTAACAAGCTTAGTACTCGGACCGATCTTCACCAAAGTTTCACTGCATTCTGAGAAACAGTGTTTAGAACCAACCTCATGCGCAACAGTATGTGAAAGATACATTGGTAATAATAAAGGCCACCTACTAAAGGTCTTTCTCATCTTACCACTCGAAAGAGACCACCTGGTCGCTGTCACCTTATACAATACGATCTATAGTGTGCTATCTCAAATCACACAGGTAGGTCTTAAAAGCACAATAAGTAACACCAAATAATTCTGTCAGGTTATTTACCAGTTCAACTGCACCTACAGTGTCATCTACACAAGCAAAACGAAGTGAGGTTTAAGTCAATACATAGCTGGACACTAGCAATAGTGGCTGAACAAATCACCGACGCAATCGAGTGGAGACACAAGTGGTGAAAATCATGACTTCATCAGTCGATTATTTTCCAGCTCCGGTGAATCGTTTCCCGTGTTATATAATACTGACCACGTTTTCCCTTCCTCTATGAGGCTATATTAACCACACAACGTCAACCGATCTTATGCATACAGAAACGGTTCACACAAGTCATTTGGATACATTGAGGTTGGTGAATTGATGGGCTGGCCTGTTTGTCTGTTATTCTATACTTGAAGACGGAAGTCAAAAACAGCAAACCCCACGACTTAGTGTCTGGCGAGTTTAGTTGAATCTCATCAGGTGGATACTACAATGTTGGTGTTTACACAACAGAACTAAACAAAGTAAGTGGGAAGAAAACGTAAGACCACGCACACGATACACATATGAGCAGTGAAACTGTTCATTTACCACGAAAGTTGCAGACTGATGACCATGTCTTTCGTCACAGGAGTCGTTGCCACCTCTGAATAGCAACAGCCTCAAAGAACTGAGACAATCGTCGAGAGTTGGTTACGTAAATGACTAAAACACGAGTAAGGATGATCGTGTGTTCAGAGACCAACAAGTGGCGTGCGATAGAAGATGGTGGTTACCTGTGTTGCACAACACAGGTTGTTCGGATCTGTTTTATCTTACGTTCAGTACAGGCCGGAACAGACTCGGCTACCCCGCTGCACAACTGTTGTTTCGTTTTGCCCACACAGGCGGTACAGCACATACCATTTTTAAAAAGCATGTTATTGATGACAAAATTACATCCTCTTGTTGTATAGACAGGCATTGAAAACCTATCCACAAAACAGAGAACAAAGAAGCGGCTAGCACAATAATCTCAAGGTGGCATTGACGACTTTATTTCACAGGCTTGGTCACAGCTACCAATGGGGATTTGGCGGTGGGGTTAGTTTGAATCAAAAGTCCTCCGAACGTTTGCATCGTGTGACAGCGCATAGTGTTACAAATGAATGGACGTAACAAGAACTTCTACATGACTCGCACAATAGCCTGATACAAATCAGCAGAATTTCCTAACAAAACAGTCTAGAAATCACAAGGTAAATACCAGAATGTTGACGACAAAGACAGTGGCTAGTGGCCAGTGGCGGACTAGCGAATCGTCGAATAATCAATACCAACGAGGAAAAGCGCCACTTTCTGATTATGACTCCGTATGTGGAAACCGATTTCGCCTAGGAGTGTATAGTAAAATGGAGAATAGATTAGAATACCGACTAAGTAGAAACAGTGGTGAGATTTCCAACTGAAATCAGTAAAAAAAAGTCCTGCGTTACAAAGTAAATTCTTGCGTTATACATGTAACGTACGACTCCAGTTCATTGGGGAATACCGGTAGATTGTGGCTGAACAATGGGCATGTCCCCTGAATCAACTCCAGCTGATATGTTCATGGCAAAATTGGAAAGTCAGCAGTTTGCCAACATTCAGAGAATTCACCTCTACCGATATGTGGACTATATGTTCGTTATTCACCCAGTCTGGCCGAGGTGTTCAATCAGACGCATCCATCCATTCAGTTCATTGTTGAACTCGAGACCGGTGATATATTCCAGCTCCTTGACGTACACACGTACTGATGTCTTAATGGGTCCTTAAGTTGTATATTTCGCAAAGAACCGTGGAGGGACCAACATATGAACTTGCACAGTTTTGCTCCTCTTAGATACAAACGGAAGTTGGTCGGTTCTGTAATATTCCACGTCTGAAAAATTTGTTTAGAAGTAGACATCCATCTTCCCACTAATATGCCACGAGAAAGCAATCAACCTGACATTTATTGCACGAAAAATGATAACCACGCTAACCAAGAGCCTCATTCCGTTCAAAAAACACAGCGACAGAACAGGTAAGCTGATGTTTACACCAGTCACAAATAAACCTTCCCGGTTGCATCAGTGAACCTAGTTTTCTTCCAGACCTGCGCTCAGAATTAGCTTTAAAGACAAATCACTGTGTATTTCTGCATCTGCTGCGGTTGTCTTTCAGGATATATCCGTCAAACGACCGGACGAATCGCCCATTTTCAAATTATGCAAACTAGTGGTAATCATTGGTAGTCGAGTCTGACTGAAACAAGTAAACTACGCGAAACATTCAGGTTGCCACTGCAATTTCGGTAACGACAAACCGATCTGGAAATGAACAGCAGAATTTACGTGGCCGTCATCAACCAACGTCATATGCTCAGTCTTTTTTTTATACACGATGTAAGCTAACCCAGGTGTGGATCTTGTTCTACTTCTCCTGTACATTGCCGTATAGTCTCTTGTAATCCTGAGTTGTTCACGATTTTCGGTTTGTTCTCAGACCTATGTAATATATGATTACACCGTTCGATAAAAACACTATCTGCTGTCTTCCTCATCAAGCCTTGCCGCTTGGCGACATCATATATGAACTCCGTCATTTCCTGTACTGTTTCGACAGACCACAGCTCTTTGCCCACCCACGTACACCTGGTACAGAACCACTAGCCAACGTGACGCTACTCTCAAAACAAACTTTATGATCCACGAGTTGAGCTAAACTTGATGTGGTTGTTTCAGTGGACGGTAGAGTTGCACAACGTGTCCAACGGCAGCGAAAACTGGCACGGTTTAGGTTGACAAATCGAAAGGGTGAACTGTCGATTTTTGAAGACCTGCTGAGTCGTGTTAAGTGGATGGTTATTCTACTGTTTTGCAATCGGTAGCGTAAGACGTGAAGAGAATGGGGAATTAATACAGAGGATGGTGAGTGCCTGTCGTGGTTGGAGTGAAATCATTCACACGGCTGCATATTGATCCGAACCTGTGCTCCGGAGAATCCATAGGGTTGGACTGCGTGTTCGACTCAACATCCTGTTTCAATACTAAAGAAAAAGTACAGACGATTGTCGTAAGCAGCGTGACACTGTTTGTTTTTTGTGATGACAAGACCAGCGGATAGTAAGAACTGTCCTTTCCGGGACAGCACATTGTGAGTGATGTGAATATGTTCACTTGAGGAAGTACCTTTTTGCTAGCATTGTATAATTTACGCATTCGGGATCACCACCAGTAATAAGGAGCCAACAGAAGTTTGTGAACAGAGAAGATCACAATTCCCAAATATTGCTACGTAAAGTTCAAAGACACGAGAGAACGTACTTTGATATATCGTCCGTCTGAACGTTACGGATATACCTGCCATTATACCTGCCATTTATAATAAACTGACAAAAAAAGGTTCGGCTGCAATTATTCATAAGTGACTACTGTAAACAGCTCAGAAGGAGGTGATGGGATGATCCCGAGTGTATTGAATTATTAGGAGTGTTTTGTGTGAGCCGTATAAATGTGTGCGTCTGGGTCATCACCTGACATTCGTCATCCGCGAATCGTATGGCCCTCTTTCGATTCACCCGTGTACATGTTTTGAATTATATTACGAACTTACAGTACGAACAGTTACCGGTTACTGAATAAATTTTAAACCAGACATGACAGTAAGGGAATACTTTTCCACAATTTTCGGGGGGCAAACTGTGAACAGTTCGGTACCTTGAATACGTTTATGAAGAGAATTCCGCGAAAAAAACGATCGGGTAACATATTCAGGCACACTGAAGGCAAAATTCGCGACGATTAACTTGAAACTCAACTTAGCACAGCTGTTAGCCGTACACGTATATACTACGGCTAGAGCCGCTGTTTATCCCGATAATGGCCCACGAAGTAGCAGAGTGACATAAAGGTACACATGGACAGAAGAACATGAGAAACAGTTGGACGAAGAAATAAGGGAACCAAAGCCTCACTAAAGAGGAGAGTAGTCGACAATGTTACTAATTGGAATATGTTTGAGATCGATTTAATATAAGAACAACCTGTAGGCAGAAGGCAAGCTGACGACAATTTTGTGATTATGAGACGAGATCAGATTGAAAAGTTTGTACAAGATTTCAATGAAGTAGATCCCAAAATCAGCTGCCATTTCTGAACCGTCTGTTCCATAGGATTAGAGGGAGTCTCAAGAGCAACCTCTATCTCAAAAACACTGGCGTACCTAATATTCTTAACTATAAATCTGCTCACCCTAAACAAGTTTATGGTAATGTTGCCAGCCACATGTTCCACAGAGCCTTACATCTATGCAAGGATAGAGCTGACAAAACGATAATACAAGAAGAGACGATGGGTACGTTGATAAGCAGAGGTTATCCTAAGCAGTTTCCTAAAGGGCACTTACGACGGGTACGCAGCCCATTATAATGAAACCAAGGGAACGGAGAAGCAATGTCATTCCGTTCAAATAAGGAACATCAAAGGCTACTTGTGGTGTCTTAAACGAAGTAGGTATCAAGACGGTTTTTCGAAAAGGGACAACAGTACGTAAAATTGTGGTGTATCTTACGGATCCTTTGCCTTTTGAGAGCACTGGCAGTAGTGTATGTAGAAGGAAACTCAAGGACTGCTTGCAACTTTACATTGGGTAGAGGGCACGAGAACTTAGAACTAGAGTAAACGAACAACAAAGGAGCACTAGAAAAGCAATCCGACATCAATTAGCATATCGGGTCAGGATGGGGGATTCTGTAGTCACTGGTCACGCGTTACACACATGTCATGATGTGTTAAGGCGTTCATTTCTTTCGCACCAAAAACCGCCTCTGTCCCTGAGAAAAAAACGACTGACTTTGTCCTAGTTAGCGGACCTGCTCAGAGCGACCGAGAGATGGCCTTGGCTAGTTTTTACCCGTCAGATTTTTTACTACGCTGTGCCCATTAGTGACCCTAACTATTTTTCCTGGTAAATGTCCTTCTCTTTTTATGATTCGGGAATGTTCTTATGACCACTACACACCATATAAGTGGTTTGTTTTTGTCGCACACGCTTTGGGGTGGAACAAAGCTCTTTTTCTGTGCGCGTCTTTTGGCTTGTCGTGGGAGCGAATAAGGAGACAGTCGCAGTACTTTTCGGGACCGAGATTTTCGTGTTAATTACTACCGGGAAGAGAATCCGAATTCTGTCAGGAGCACTACGACATCGAGAACGAACCGGCGTATCGTTTAGGAAGGTTTACAACATGAAGTCAGCCTGGAAAATCTCTAGGTAATTAGGGGAAAGGTTAGAAATACGTGGAGCGCTTAGTTGCAGAGGTCATCAAAACTGCGAAACCTAAATGCACCGTAAATAGAATTGGCGGGGCTAAACTCTGGGACTTGGTGGTCGGTCTTGGATCGATCGAACTGACTTGCATTGATGACCTAGATGAGAGGACCACCTTAACATATCAAGATTATGACCTCCCTACCAACTTTCCTCAAAAAACAACTGATCCTCTGATTGACCTATCTCAGAAGCACCTCTATTTCACTTTTATTTAGCTGTTCACGTGCCCCCGATCTGCCGTAATTAGAAATTCTACCCCTGCCTACATATGTAGTGGATCTAAACACTACAAAATTCAGGTATGAACTCGAAATCAAAAAGATCATAAAAATGGAAATGATCAACTCACAATAGTTCGTTAAAGTGCTTTGATTTATAATTCCACTACATCAAATGCAGTATCGAACAGATACAATCCGTCGTGTCGTTCCTAATTAACCTTGGAGGTCAACAACTGAGGTAATTCCAATGATAGATAAATAAGGAACTTTGCCGCAATAGTCGTTTGATTCTGTTAGCTTTTAACTCTCCAAAATTCAGTGCACCAGCGACCCGTACGCAGACAGAACGCAAGGCTCGCGAACCGAAAAGTGAGTGAGTTGTATTTACTGATTATCGATTAGTTCGATTAAGTTGGCTTAAACGTTGGCTGTATATGTGAAGTTGAGGAGAGTGAAAAGTGTGAATAACGATCAGAATTTTGAAATAGAAAATAGTGTGCAAAACGTTACAGAACTCCCTCACCAGAGCGTTTGTGGGTTAAAAAAAACGGTGAAAGAACTTCAGTGAAGAGAGAACAACCAAATGCTCGATAGCCACATCACGTACTGTAATCTGTTAGGTGTTTCGGCCAGTGTACAGACCGCCCTCTACGTGTGGTGCGTTGTTCACGAGTACAAGGGGGCTGGGCTGCAGCTGGATGTGATACTGTCGGGGGTGGGGAGGGGTGTCCTTCAGTCAGCATCGTCTCTGGTGGGTCAACGTCCTCCTCTGTGTAGGCTGGTTTTAGTCGGTCAATGGCTGCAACTCATGATTTCCCTCTGCAGTCAGCATCGACTTCGATAGAGAGGGCGGTTCTCGGTCGTACTAGTGGGTTAAAACATTCACTGATGCCTCATCGTTTTATCGCAGTGTGAGCACGATACTATTTAGGTCGGCAGCGTTTCGAGGGTCGATACGTAATTACTGATGTTAAGTTACGTGATTCTCAACCAACCTCACATGAGAAAAACGCGGGGGCACTATGGCAGGAGCGGGGGTCCAGCTAAACTGCTCGTATAAACTCTTGGAGCAGCTATCTAACCGTGGTGACTCAGCATGGATAGTTGTGCTATGTACCCCATCGACAAAAATACGACAGATAGACGCTTCGGTCCAGTGGAATACAGTAGCTACAGTCGTATCCCACATTAACCTGCTGAGTAAGCCCCGTTTCCCGATCAACGATTAGATCATGCCCGAGCTTCACACGGACAGCGTTCAGTTTATTGTATGAACTGCTAGATGACATTTAACAACAGACGGAAAAGTCCAAGCAAGCAATGTGGCTTCGCATATTGTTCTGAAGCTTTTACCAAATCCAGTCTGATCGATGGCGGTGTTTCCGGAGTCATCCGAAGTGTACGACGAGCATCTAATAAGCAGTTTGTATGCCGTCAGTTTGGCACGTTGATTATCGTACTAGATTCAAGCCTCTAAAATGCAACAAAACCTGCCCTCCAATGAGCCTAGTGTCCGAACCAAAACGGTCCGTTGATCCGTGTTATGGAGTACGAAAGTTGAAGGTACTTACGTTGACTTGTGCTCTAAGCCTAAGCCGATGGAAACCGGAGGCTGAGCTGTAAATGATGGAGCCGCTGTGACTCGTATTAGATATGGTTGTTGTAGGAATTGTAAGACGATCACGTCTTCGATCGCGAAACACTTAATCGCAACAGGTCATGTGGTTGACCCTGTCACTTCGTTCATTTTCCTATTGCGCAACCGCAACCTTAGGTTGTTGGCGTTCTCCGAGGCACTGTTGATCAAGCGTCACGCACCGGTCCTTTGTTGGCAAAAGGTGCTGACGCAATCAATTTCGTTACCGTGGCAGTGAACCCTGATTACTCCCATGTTGATGTTCGTACATTTCATTGTTTTATCGCCATGCGCTTAACCTATATAACTGAATGTTTTATGTATTCGACTGATGAGAATAAACGAAATGCTTGCATCTCGCAATGTATGTCTTCTTGCCGTCTTAATGAACTGGATAAAGGGAACTCAATGTTTCAAACATCACAAATAAGGTTAGGGATGCAAGGGTCCATGTAGACAACAAAGTGGAGAAAGGGTTAGCAACCGCACACTTTCGTTTACATGTCCAACTGGACGCCGCAGACAGAGCGATCCAGTTAACATCGAGACAGCCGACGCAATAGGAAATTAGTACCGTGACGAGAATTTACGGTTGTGCGACTTGAGATGCAGAGAAGACGTTCAGATCCAGGCAAATAATTGATTGAGATCCCTAATTAAAGTAATTAGAACAAAAACCAGTAGAGTAAAGTAACGAGTGAGTGGCAGTAACAGTAATATCACTTTCGTTACTTTCGACCCACACCCTGGAAAACCAGGAGACTGTAATTCGTCAGATCACTACCCGCTGGCACGACCTAGTATCAGTAACTTCATCAGTATGAACGTCATACCATCAAACTCAGCCCGATGGGTTACCAAGACGCATAGGCCAACACAGCATCGTGGCCCAGGTGTTTCGTAGCAGAAAGTCAACAATCTCACAGATGTTAGCCCGCGACTGACTGTGATGCTGTTATAGCATCGACTCGGTCATTTAACACAACGGTTTAAGGGCAGCTTCGGAGCAATATTAAGTTTCATTAGATTATCATCTAAGACCGTGGAATCACTGGATGTCTGAAAGGAGCGGACAAGTCATAAGAATCCGAACCAAAGCAAAAGATGTCGAGGTTTTTGCAGGAAAAGAGTAGTCTGGCTATCGAGGTATATGGGCTATTCGTTCGCAGATGCAGAAATTACATACAGCCATCACTTCAGTGCAAGCTAACACGACTGGAACGGTGTTTCAGTTTTGTTAGCACTACTTAACTTACTAATGAGAAGGTTGTGGTTAAGGCATTTCTGGAAGAAGATCCAACACCACGGCAAGAAGGGATAAGTGAAACGGGAAACAACAGGATGGCTGTACCAAATAACCTAGATATCAACCGCCGCAAAGAAACATTCCTAATGTTATCATATAAACGGACAAGTTACTGAAAGAAGACATAAGCCTCAACGCCCATGGTCAGGTTGACCGAACCACGTAGGATTGTATATGTGCCCAGTACGATCAGTGTGGCTACCTCCTCTACTTTTATGCCACTCAAAATCATGCTGCTGTGAGGAAAGCACGCACATTCAGCACATGAAATATTAATTAAAGAGCTCATGAACAACATTTATAACGTGGCTTCGAGTCAATGCATCAAACAGCAAACCCCGCTTCAATGGCCGTAAAACATATAACGCACATTTGTCCTAAGGATATTCAAAAAACGCTACCAAGGCATTTAATGATATCCGAAACATCCGACCTTACTGATAAGCATCAACGCCAAGCCTGTCCCCTTAAACTAACCGTAGTAGTAATTGAAGCTAATATCAAGAGCTTTCTTGGGTTACTAAGTCCATGTTTTGCAGAGCGCATGTGCAGTTAGACAACAAAAACATTCGTGCTTTCGACTGGTATCATTTCGATATAATAATCAAAAAGGTTAAACATATCGAATTTGGACAAGTAAGGAGATAGATATGCGGAAGCGCTTACCAGTGACTAGTAACTTCGGAGCCGAACAAACCAACGATCGCGCCACCGGATTAGGGAAGCCCATCATTTTCGTCAAAACCACGTACACATCCTGAAAAAAGTTGATCGCACGGAAACAAACGATGAAGGATAAAAAATGGACAGGGGGTATTAGTAAGATGACAACCCGAAAAAATTCTTTCAAATAACGAGAACAATAATTTCTTCAGTGTTCCAGAGTGAAAAGCAGTTCAACCTGAACGCCTGGGTTCATGAACTAAACACTCCCTCATCCGAATTCAAAAGTGGTCATAGTGTAGAAAGCAGCTGTAGCGTTATTGGGATTTTCCCTAGTTGTCGGCGATCAACAGTAACCCAAGCAGAAAAGTAGGTGCAAATGTAGTCCGAAGGATTGTCACCACAGAAAGAACCTCTGTCTGCGATGTCTTAGAAAAATAGGTTGTACATTACACATGAGTAGCTAGAAAGATACGTGTGATGCATATAGCCTTGGCCGATTATCTGCACGTTAATTCTCCACTGACGTTCTGCAGACTTTCAGCAAGTCAGCAAAAAACGGTTCCACCACTATACTAGAAAACACATTCTGGATTTACGCTTGTGGTTAACCGCCATGTAATCCAAGAGGGAACGAGCTCTAATTGAAAACGGAGTGGTTTTAATTACTAGAAACACCTAGTTCAAACATTTAACATCAAACCGACTAGGCATTGCCAACAGTCCTGTTGGAAGTGGGAGCAAGGCGGCATCCTTGCGACTTTCACTCTCACTTCAACGCGCTTAGCTGGCAAGCAACTCAATCAAACACTGACAGCATTCATGTTCTTAAACCCTCTAGTATCTCCAACTACGGACTCCATGAAATATGCCAGCCCGTACGCGGGTAACGAATCAGAACAACAGTGGCCAACCCACCAGCAATCGGCTTCGTCTTGAGGCAGTGTCATTCAAAGTGCAGCACGAAACTTTTCTCAATACATTTCCCATCTCACCTTTACACTAGGTTACGCACGGCGTTCGACTTGGCCTACTTAAGTGATTAGCAAGTAAGTACCCTATGCAGTAAATCAGCGGACTAACGGAGGCGCAGCTGTATAAAGTTAACAACATATCAGAACAAAATCGTTGGGAACTGTTGAAAATACTGGTGGATTTCATACTGCGGGTTAATATTTTAGGTGTTCAGTTACTCGCCGAGCTTGATATCTGGATTGCAAAGGTTTAATTACAAATCGAGGTGACATCCTCAGAGCATAGAAACCTGAGCACAGGGCTTTGGGGTTGATAAAGTTCACTGAGTGCCTGTTATTATGCAGTACAATAATATAACCTGTTGACCTGGAGTTTAGCTGATTCTTACTGCATTCGTACTGGCAATGTGACTAGTTATTTTTCGCTGTCTGACTTTGATCAGGTCGGTCGCTTCCTTCTCACTGCCGAAAATTGATGTAGCGACTTGTCTTTTGTCAACCTTTGACAACCGATCTGGTCTGCGAACTAACTGGCAACAGATGGGGCGGAATTTTTCATGTTGTTCTGTAGTTCTGGCAATAACGTACATTTGTACGGCGATTATTCCCCAAGATTTTGTCGGATCAATCCGGTTGTAACTTCTCGTCGAATATCTTGGGCTTTCTAACGACGATGACGATTTTTCTCTTGCATCTTAGGGGCATAAACATGTCCTTCAGTAAAGTAACCCTAAGCAAACATAGGTCATCGTGAGCAATTTCAAAACCAACATTCCCAGCGTGGAAAAAAAATGTCGATGAGCAGAAATGTAACACTTGCGAGCACTCTACCCCTAAATGTTGCTGAGATTCTATGTGTGATGAGAGACATTTGCGATCTGTAACTGCAGACAAGCTATGAAAAATCATGGAATACAATGGACCCCATCTGACACAAGTAACAGCGTTGTTGACTTCATTCACCTTCCTTGTAGGCTGTTCGGGCAGACCTTTTGATACCAGAATTCCACGAGGGGATTACTTCATCAAATCAGCATTGACGGCTCGATCTAACCCCGTACAACTGTTATCAAGCATCGCAGATAGTTTCACAACACACCTGAAGTCCATTGTAGTACATTTTGTGTGACACACCGCCACAAACGATGACAAGATATTAAGTTTAACAGCGTTTTAAATTTCCACTGGGATTTACCAAAAGACAGACAAACCGAACATAACCTCACTGAGCACAACAAAGAAGGCTTTCATAGCTTTACGAAACAAGGTTAGTTTACGGACAAAAATACTGGTTAAGAAGAGTGGTTATTTGCGAAGATATGTAGAAATTCGACGTCAATCCAACCTTCATACGAAGTAGAAAACGAACCGTAGCATCCGCACAACTAAAAAAGTCTCAAATGTAATCTCTCTTTCATGACACGGAACAGTATAGTATAAGGCAGAGAAAGGGGTCAAATGTGGAACTTAACGTACAATGGGGGAATACGGCCGGGCTATGCACTACTCAGCTAATAGCACAGTGGACGCGGCAGTGCCGACCTAACAAACGAGCCTTTCTACGCACATATGCGGACACCAACGCGTCAGGGTAACCACCTCAGCATACCGTAATCACCGGGGCTTATCATCTGCGTACAAGACTGTAAAGGTTTGTGTGGAATCCATCTGATGATGGCTGTCCAGGAGATGACGAACGATCGCTGATGCCATTGGTCCGTGTGGCAGTTGTTGCGTGCACATGAGTGCTGAATCGTACTGACGCCAATTACATCCTTATCCATTCTCAGATGTACGCCGAGATGCGAAATTTCAGCTGCCGCTCAGTTACGCCAACACAGTCGGCGACCGAATGCAACTGAGGTGTGGGGTGGAGTTGGAATCCGACATGTGGTGTAAGTTAACATGAGAACAGCGACATTATGCATCCGCAGCACAGCGGCTTTAAATGGTGTTATAACAACTCACTGACATATTCTACTTTGTGAGCAAATGTAAAAAGACCATTAGCTTGGCATCACTACCACAGTTTGCCCGAAAAGTTTTTCAGTTAGAAACGTTTGAAATCAGATTGTAAGTAATAGCCGTCCATCATCACCTTACTAATCAATTACGGTTTGGTTTGGATTGTGTCTTGAGTGCAAGCCTTCCTAGCCTTATTGAACAACGTTTTTTAAGATAAGAATGACACGATAAGCATGACTCTGCTGCCAGAATTCTGACACCTTGGGCCGTTATTAAGATAGAGAACAGCATGGGATTCAAATACATCGCGTATTTGTTTGATCACAAGGTCATGTAATTCTATAAATAAAGACAAATATTCTATGTAAATTCGCAAAGCGTCCGGTGGCTAAATATGCTATTTATCCAGAATCTGCTTTGTCAGTATTTTCATTGGTATCTTGAAGTTCGCGGCTAACAGGAAGAGGGTTCTATTCACGTTCGTGTTCAATAGGATTCGGTCATAATGCACAAAGGGTCTCTTTTATGTTTTCCAGTAAGAATGCACAATGCAATAACCGCGGAAGCGCTGATGGTCATTTTGCAGCAACAACCGGCTCAAGTCTACAGGGTGCAACTGAGCCTGATCGAAAGCTGGGGCAAAACCTGACTATACATGGTCAAGCTTCCCGCACCATTTCGCAACTGCTCGGAAACCCAATCTCAGTTGCATTTCGGCCAATTCTCTGGGATCCACTTCGATACCCGGTATCAAAAACGAGGTCGTATTCGAAGTGGAGCTGGCTGTTGTCAATGATACCTAGCGTGTCTGAATGTTATTTGAGCCAGCTGGGTCCTTCGGAGATTGCGCGATAGACGAACATCATTCTGCCAAGGAACGCTAGTGATGTCTCTTTCGATGGCACGGTCAAATGTTCTAGCTAAAGCATCGACGAGATATCATCTTCGCTCAGCATACAATGTTAGTGCTTTCAGCTGGCTAAGTATCAATCCCAGGAAGCTCTTAAAGCTGTTCTGTATGGCCGATGACCAAACCAAGACGCTGATTTTCGTCTGTAGTGTTCAAAAATTAGCAGACATCTGGTAACATCTGCACTGGCACCGTGGACAAGACAGAACAGAATCCTGAGATGACACTCCAGACGATCATTGCCGAATGCTAGGGTACTTGACTGTGAACATGATGCCATGATGATAAGGCAGCCGCCAAAGTCTCCAAAATCACTGAGTATCAAATCGGTATGACCTAGTCATCTTCACCCTGGTGGATGACGGCCAACCGACAAGGAGCAATCTTCCTACCTTCCGGCAACCTGTTGACAATACGGAGGTGGACACTACGTGCGTTAGTGTTCATTTCACAAACACGTGACAGATATGCAATCGACAAGGTCATAAGAGAAACCACTGCCGCACGAACAACCAAGCGACGTCACAAACTAGATGGAGTTCCCGTAGCCGATGATTCCAGAAGCCGGTCCGCTAAACCAAAGCTATCTTCGCCTCATTCTTGGTGGATTATACCTACTTGTGGAAGTATTTGACGTTAGCTCTCAATGATACATGCTCACGTCAAAGCGAATCTGAAACAAGATGGGCTGACCTAGCGCGAAGCCAACCACCCACAATGCCCGCAACGTATCAGGTGGTACTCTGAGGTTATCCGACGAACTATCCTAGGAGATCTTTAACCGCGACGTCCACTTTAGGGGCGACTGCTACTTCATTGATTAAACAGAACTGGACCTTCTGGAATAACGAGATGAACCTAATGGAGAAGCCTAGCAGCCGTTGGTGGAACAGTGGATTAACCGATGATGACCCAATGGTATCGCGTCACAATACTAGTTCTTTACTTACCACCAACAAGCTTCACCGAAAACACTTCTCATCCTTCCAGGATGGCTAAAGATTTTGCTCCAAAACAAACACTGTTTTTCGCCTCCTTCCAAACGCAGGACCAGTTCTCTGGTCGAGAAGTCTGATATCGTACGCGGCCTTGCCTCTCGTGGACAAGGAACTTGGTCGGTTTTAAGAAGCTGGCATCTTAAAACTGGTCAACTAAGCCGTTTGGGCTGTACCAACTGTCATCTTAAAGAAGCCTGGTGGAGTCGTAAGAA